>CAKJTW010000255.1:0-157500 GCA_917880005.1 Nanger dama | reverse complement strand
GACTCCTAACCCTAACCCCAAACCTAACCCCAACCCCAAACCCTAACAACCCCCAAACCCAACCCTAACCCCAACCCCAATCCCAACCCTAACCCCAACCCCAATCCCAACCCCAACCCCAACACCAACTCGAACCCCAACCCCAACCCTAACCCTAACCCTACCCCAATACCTAACCCATAACCCCTAACCCTAACCCCTAACCCTAACCCTAACACTAACCCTAACCGTAAAGCTAACCCTAAACCATAACCCCAACACTAAACCTAACCCCAATTGTAAACCCCAACCCTAACCCTAATCTTAAACCCTAACCCCAACCCTATCCCTAACACTAAACCTAACCCCAACCCCAACCCCAACCCCAACACTAACCCTGACCCTAACCCCAACCCTAACGCTAACCCTAAACCCCAACCCAAACCCCAAACCCAACCCCCTAACCCCAACCCCAACCCTAACACCAAACCCAACCGTAAAGCTAACCCTAAACCATAACCCTAACACTAAACCCAACCCTAATTCTAAACCCCAACCCCAACCCTAATCTTAAACCCTAACTCCAAACCTATCCCTAACCCTAACCCTAACCCTAACCCATACCCCTAACCCCTAACCTTAACCCTAACCCCTAACCCTAACCCTAACACTAACCCTATCACCTAACCCTAAGCCTAACCCTAACCCTAACGCTAACGCTAACACTAACCCTAACGCTAAACCTAACCCCAAACCCTGACCCTGAGCCTGACCCTAATCCTAACCCTAACCCCTGACCCTAACACTAACCCCAACCCCAATCCCAACACTAATCCTAAACCCTAACCCAAACCCCAAACCCAACCCCCAACCATACCACTATTCTGAACCAAAACCCCTAACCCTAACCCTAACCCCTAACCCTAGCCCTAAAACCTAAAAACCTAACACTAACCCTAACCTTAACCCTAACCCCTGCAATAACCCTATATCCTAACCCTATCCTAACCCTAACCCCAACCCTAATCCCAACCCTAACCCTAACCCCAACTTTAACCCTAAACTAACCCTAACACTTACCCTAACCCCTAACCCTAACCCTAACCCTAACTCTAACACTAACCCCTAAGCTAACCCCTAACCCTAACGCTAACCCTAACGCTAAACCCAACCCCAAACCCTGACCCTGACTCTGACCCCTGACCCTGACCGTGACCCTAACGCTAACCCTGACCCTAACACTAACCCTATCCCTTAACCCCTAACCCCTAACCCCAACCCTAAACCTAACCCCAACCCTAACTCTAACACCTAATACTAACCCTAACCCTAACCCCCAACCCCAACACTAACCCTTACCCTAACCAAAACCCCTAACCCTAACCCCAACCCTAATGCTAACTTGTCTAAACCTAACCCTAAACCTACCTCTACCCCTACGACTAACCCAAACGTAATCTTATCTCTAACCCTAACCAGAACCCCTAAACCTACCTGCATCACTAACCCTACCCCTAACAATAACACTATCCCTAAAGCCTAAACAATAACCCTAACCCTAACCCTAACACTTAACACCAACCCTTACCTTAAGCGTAACCCAACCCTAACACTAACCCTTACCCTAACACTAACCACAACCCCTAAACCTACCCCTACCCCTAGCCCTAAACCCATTCTAACCATAATCCTCAACATAAACCTCTATAACAATAAACCTAAGAGTAACGCTAACCTTAACCCTAAACCTAACCCCCATGCCAACCCTACTCTAAACCTACCCTAAACCTTGCCCCAAGCTTAACTCTGACCCTAACCCTAACATGCACCTTAACACATATCCTAAGCCTAAACTCTTTCCCCAACCCTAACCCTAAACCTTAAACCTAATCCTAATCCCTAACCCTAACCTTAACCTTAACACAAGTCCTAACCCTAATCCCTAACCCTAAACTTAACCCTAACACATATCCTAACCCTAACCCAAACCCCAACCCAACCCCAAACACAACCCTATCCCTACCCTAACCCTAAACCCTGACCCTGACCCTGACCCTAACCCTAACCCTAACCCTAACACTAACACTAACCCCAACCCTAACGCTAATCCTAAACCCTAACCGAAACCCTAAACCTAACACCTAACCCTAACCCTAACCCTAAACAAAACCTCTAATCCTAACCCTAACCCTAACCCTAAACACTAAACCCTAACACTAACCCCAACCATAACACTAACCCTACAATAACACTAAATCCTAACCCCTAACCCTAACCCCAACACTAACCCTAATGCTAAACCCAACCCTAAACCCCGACCCTGACCCTAAACCTAACCCTAAACCCTAACCCTAAGCCTAACCCCAACCCTAATCCTAAACCCTAACCCCAACACTAACCCTAACCCTAACCGCTAACACTATCCCTAACCCTAACCAAAACCCCTAACCCTAACCCTAAACCAAACCCTAACCCTAAACCCAACCCCAACCCTAAAAACCCAAACCCTAAACCTAACCCTAACCCTAACCCTAACCCCAACCCTAACCCTAACCCTAACCCCAACCCCAACACTAACCCTAACCCCAAACCTAACCCTAACCCTAACCCCAACCCTATCCCTAACCCCAACCCCAACCCTAATCAGAACCACAGTCCCAAACCTAAACCCAACCACAATCCCAACACTAACCCCAACCCCAATCCTAACCCAACCCTAACCCTAACCCCACCCTCAACACTAACCCCTAACCCTAACCCCAATCCCTAACCCTAAACCAAACCCCTAACCCATAACCCTAACCCTAACACTAACCCTAACCCCTAACCCTAAGCCTAACCCCTAACCCTAACACTATCCCTAACGCCAACACTAACCCTAATGCTAACCCTAACCCTAAACCCAGACCCTGACCCTGATCCTAACCCTAACCCTAACACTAACCCTAACCCTAAGGCTAACCCTAAACCCTATCCCTAACCCTAACCCTAACCCTAATCCTAACCCCTAACCCTAACCCTAACCAAAACCCCCAACCCCAAGGGTTAGGGTTAGGGATAGGGCTAGGTTTAGGGACAGGGCTAGTGCTAGGGCTAGGGCAAATTTTAGGTCAGGGTTAGGGTTTAGGGTTAGGGTTAGGATCAGGATTTAGGGTTAGTGTTAGGGTTATTGGCTAGGTTAGAGTTAAGATTAGTTTAGATTTAGGTTTAGGTTTAGGGTTAGTGTTAGTGTTTTTGTTAGGGTTGAAGATATTGTTAGGTTTAGGGTTAGGGTTAGGGTTAGGATTAGGGCTAGGGATCGGGTTAGGGCTAGGGCTGGTTCTCGGTTTAGGGCTAGGACTAGGGCTAGGGTAAAGGTTAGGATTAGGGTTTAGGGTTAGCGCTAGGGTTAGGGTTAGGATTAGAGCTAGGGCTAGGGCTAGGTCTAGAGTTAGGGTTAGGGGTTAGGGTTGGGTTTGGGGTTAGGGCACGGTTAGAGTTAGGGTTGGGGTTGGGGTTGGGGTTAGGGTTAGCGTTACTGTTAGTTTTGGGCAAGAAGAGGTTTAGATTTAGGGTTAGGTTTAGCGTTAGGGGTTCGGGTTATGGTTAGGGTTTAAGATTACGGGTAGGAGTAGTGGTAGGGGTAGGGGAAGGGGTATGCGTTGGGGTTAGGTTTAGGGTTAGTATTAGGGTTGGTTAGTGTTAGGTTTAGCATTAAGTTTAGGGTTTAGGGTTTATGGTTATTGTTAGGTTTAGGTTTAGGGCTAGGGGTAGGGTTAGGGCAAGGGGTAAGGCTAGGGCTAGGGTTAGGGTTAGGGTTTAGTTTAGGTTTAGGGTAGTGTTAGGGTTAGGGGTTGGGGTTTGGGTTGGGGTTAGGGTTAGGGTTAGGCTTAGGGTTAGGGCTATGGCTAGGGGTTGGGGCTAGGGCTAGTGCTAGGGCTAGGGCTATGGCTAGGGGTTATGGTTAGGGTAAGGTTTAGCATTAGGTTTAGGGTTAGGGATAGGGCAGGGTTAGCTTTAGGGTAAGGGTTTAGAGTTATGGTTTAGGGTTAGGGTTAGGATTAGGGTAAGGGTTAGGGTTACTCTTAGTGTTAGGAGTTAGAGTTAGGGTTAGGTTTACGGTTATGGTTAGGGTTATAGTTAGGGTTCGGGTTAGGGGTTAGGGTTAGGGTGAGGAATAGAGTTTAGGGTTAGGGTTAGTGTTAGGTTTAGGGTTAGGGTTGGGTTAGGTTTAGGGTTGTGGTTGGGGTTAGGGTTAAGTTTAGGGTTAGCGTTACTGTTAGGGTAAGGGTTAGAAGAGGTTTAGGTTTAGGGTTAGGTTTAGAAAAATGTTACGGTTAGGGTTAGAGTTTAGAGTTAGGATTAGAGTTAGTGTTAGTATTGGTGGTTAAAGTTAGGGTTAGCATTAGGGTTGGGGTTGTGTTAGCATTAGTGTTAGGGTTAGTGTTTGGAGTTAGGGTTAGGGTTAGGGTTTAGGGTTTAAGGATCGGGTTAGGGTTATGGTTATGGTTAGGGATGTGTTAAGGTTAGGGTTACGGGTAGGGTAAGGGGGTAAGGGTACGGTTTGGGTGTAGGGTTAGTGTTATGGATAGGTTTTGGTTAGCGTTTGGGTTAGGGTTAAGGTTAGGGTATAGGGTTTAGGGTTAGGGTTAGGGTTTAGGGTTTAGGGTTATGGTTATGGTTAGGGTTAGGGTTAGGGGTAGGGCTAGTGTTAGGGCAAGGGCTAGTGCTAGGGCTAGGGCTTCGGCTAGGGCTAAGGTTAGGGTTAGGGTTAGTGTTTATGGTTAGGGTTAGGTTTAGGTTTAGGTATTAGGGTTAGGGTTATGGTTAGGGTTAAGGTTAGCTTTAGTGTTAGGTTTTAGGGATTTAGGCTTAGGGTTAGGGTTAGGGTTAGGGATATGTTTAGGGCTAGGGTTAGGGTTAGGGTTAGGGGTTAGGGTTATGTGTAGAAGTAGGGGTAGCGGTAGGGGAAGGGGTATGGCTAGGGTTTAGGGTTAGTGTTAGGGTTAGGGTTGGGTTAGGGTTGGGTTAGGGTTCGGGCTAGGTATAGCGTTAGAGCTAGGGATAGTGCTAGGGCTAGGGTTAGGGTCAGGGTTAGGGTTAGGTTTAGGGTTAGGGTATGTTAAGGGTTAGGGTGGGGTTGGGATTGGGGTTGGGGTTAGGTTTAGGGTTAGTGTTATTGTTAGGGTTAGGGTTAGAAGAAGTTTAGATTTAGAGTTAGGGTTAGAACAGGGTTAGGGTTACAGTTAGGGTTAGGGTTAGTGTTAGAGTTGGGGTTTCAGTTAGGGTTAGGGTTAGGGTAGGGTTGGGTTAGGTTAGGGTGAGGTTAGGGTTTAGGGTTTAGGGTTAGGGTTAGGGTTCAGGTTACGGTTAGGCTTTAGGGTTAGGGTTAGTGTTATTGGTTAGGGTTACGGTTAGGGTTAGAGTTAGGATTAGGCTTAGTGTTAGGGTTAGTGTTAAGTTTAGGGTTAGGGTATGGTTAGGGTTCGGGTTGGCATTGGGTTTAGCGTCAGCATTAGGTTTAGGGTTGGGGTTAGGGTTAGGGTTTATGGTTTAGAGATAGGGTGAGGGATAGATTTAGGATTAGGTTTAGGGTTGGGTTAGGGTTTAGGTTAGGTTTAGGGCTAGGGCTATGGTTATGTTTGAGGCTTAGGGATAGGGGGTAAGGCTGGGGTTGTGGCTAGTGTTACTGTTAGGGTAAGGGTAGAAGAGGTTTAAGTTTAGGGTTACGGTTAGAATAGGGTTATATTTGAGGTTTAGGATTTAGGGTTAAGGTTAGTTTAGGGTTGGAGTTAGGGTTTAGGGTTAGAGTTAGGTTCATTGTTAAGGGTTAGGGTTAGGGTTGAGGGAAGGGGTATGTTAGGGGTTGTGGTTAGGGTTAGGGTTAGGGTTCAGTGTTAGGATTAGGGTTAGGGATAGAGGTAGGGTTAGGGTTAGGGTTAGGGTTAGGGTTAGGTTTGGGTTAGGGTTAGGGTTAGGGGTAAGGGTAGGGTTAGGTTTAGGGCTAACGCTAGGGCTAGGTTTAGGGTTAGGGTAAGGGATAGGGGCAGGGTTAGGGGTTGAGGTTAGTGTTAGGTTTAGGGTTAGGGTTGGGTTAGGGTTAGGGTTAGTGTTTAGGGTTAGGGGTAGGGGTAGGGGAAGGGTACAGTTAGTGTTGTTGCTAGGGTTAGGGTTAGGGTTAAGGTAAGGGTTGGGCTAGGGTTAGGGTTAGGGGTAGGGGTAGGGTTAGGGATAGGGCTAGGTTTAGGGACAGGGCTAGTGCTAAGGCTAGGGCTATGACTAGGGCAAAGTTTAGGGTTAGAGTTAGTGTTTAGGGTTAGAATTAGGTTTAGGCTTTAGGGTTAGGGTTAGTGTTAAGATTATTTTAGATTTGGGTTTGGGTTTAGGGTTAGTGTTAGTGTTTGGGTTAGGGTTGGGGATAGTTTTAGGGTTAGGGTTAGGTTTAGGGTTAGGGTAGGTTCATGGTTAGGGTTTGGGTTGGGACTAGGGTAAGGGTTAGGGTTAGCATTACTGTTAGGATTAGGGTTAGAAGAGGTTTAGATTTAGGGTTAGGGTTAGGGTTAGGGTTAGGGTTTGGGGGTAAGGGGTAGGATTAGGGGTTGAGGGTAGTGTTAGGGTTAGGGTTAGGTTTGGGTTAGGGTTAGGGTTAGGTTAGGGGTTAGGGTTAGGTTTGGGGCTAGTGCTACAGCTAGGGTTTAAAGCTAGCACTATGTCTAGGGATTGGGATAGGACTAGGGTTAGGGTTAGGGGTAGGGTAAGGGTAGGATTAGGGGTTGAGGATAGTGTTAGGGTTAGTGTTAGGGTTGGGTTAGGGTTAGGTTTTGGATTTGGGATACTGTGAGTGTTAGTGTTAGGTTTAGGTTTAGGATTAGGGTTAGGGCTGAGGGCTAGTGCTAGGGGTGAGGGCTAGGGCTTAGGGGTTAGGGTTAGGGGTTAGGGTTAGGGGGGGTTAGGGGTTAGGGTTAGGGTTAGGTTAGGGGGTTAGGTTAGGGGTTAGGGTTAGGGTTAGGGGTTTGTTTTAGGGTTTGGGTTAGAGGTTTAGCGTTACTGTTAGGTTTAGGGTTAGAAGAGTTTAGGGTTAGGGTTAGGGTTAGGGTTAGGGTTAGTGTTGTGGTTGGAGTTAGGGTTAGGGTTAGGGTTAGGGTTAGGGTTAGTGTTGGGTTAGGGTTGTGGTTGGAGATGGGTTAGGGTTAAGGTTAGGGTTAGGTTTAGGGTTGGGGTTAGGGAGTTAGGGTTGGGGTTGGTGTTAGGGTTAGGGTTAAGGTTTTGGTTAGGATTAGGTTTGGGTGTTAGGGTTAGGGTTAGGTTTAGGGTTAGGATTAGGGTTAGGATTTAGATTTATTGTAAGGTTAGGGTTATGGTTAGGGTTAGTGTTAGGTTTTAGGGTTTAGGATTAGTGTTAGTGTTAGGATCAAGGCTAGGGATAGGGTTAGGGCTAGGGTTAGGGTTAGTGTTAGGGGTTAATATCAAGGTTAGGGTTAGGTTTAGGTTAGTTTTAGGGTTAGGGTTAGTGTTACGCTTAGGGTTTGGATTAGGGTTAAGGTTAGGGTTTAGGGTTAGGATTAGGTTTAGGGTTAGGGTTAAGTTTAGGGTAAGGGCTAGGTCTAGGGTTAGGGTTAGGGTTAGGGTTGGATTTGGTTAGGTGTAAGTGTAGGGGTAGGGTTACGGTTAGGGGTTACGGTTAGGGGTTAGGGTTAGTATTAGGGTTAGGGGTAGTGGTATGGGGATGGTTTGGGATCAGTGTTAAGGTTAGTGCTATGGTTGGGTTTGGTTTGTTGTTAGGGTTAGAATTAGAGTTAGTGTTAGAGTTAGGATTAGGGCTAGAGATAGGGTTAGTGCTAGGGCTATTGCTAGGGCTATGGCTAGGGCTTAGACTAGGGTTAGGGTTAGGGTTAGAATTTTGGGTTAGGGTATGGTTTAGGTTATGATTAGTGTTAGGGGTTAGGGTTAGAGTTAGAGTTATCGGTTAGGGGTAGGGGTACGGGTAGGGGAATGGGTTGTAATTAGTGTTAAGGTTAGGGTTTGGTTACGGTTAGGGATAGGGTTAAGGTTTATGGTTTAGGGTTAGTGTTAGGTTTGGGTTTAGGGTTGGGGATGGAGTTAGGGTTAGGGTTCAGAGTTAAGGTTAGGGTTAGATTTAGGGTTAGGGATTAGGGATAGGGGTAGGGGTATGGGTTGGGGTTAGGTTTAGGGTTAGCATTGTGTTAGGGTTAGGGCTAGGGCTAGGATTAGGTTCAGAAATAGTGCCAGATCTAGGGCTACAGCTAGGTGTAGGGTTAGGTTTTAGGGTTAGTGTTAAGTTTAGGGTTTAATGTTAGGGTAAGGTTAGGGATAGAGTTAGGGTTGGGTTAGGGTTAGGGTTTCGGGTTAGGGTTAGGGTTAGGTGTAGGGTTTATGGTTAGGGTCAGGGTTAGGTTTAGTGGTTAGTGTTAGGGTTAGTGTTAGGATTAGGGGTTAGGGTTAAGGTTAGGGGTAGGTTTAGGGGTTGTGGTTAGCGTTAGCGTTATGTTTAGGGTTAGTATTCGTGTTGTTTTAGGGTTAGGTTTAAAGTTTAGGGTTAGAGTTAGGGTTTAGGGTTGCAGGATAGGGTTAGGGTTGGGTTAGGGTTAGAGTTATAGCTTACGTTTAGGGTTAGTGTTAGAATTCAGGGTTTAGGTTAAGGATTAGGGTTAAAGTTAGGGTTAGGTTTAGGGTTGGGTTAGCGTTATGTTTAGGGTTAGGGCTGGGGCTAGGGCTTGGGTTGGGGCTAGGGTTACGGTTGGGGTTAGGGATAGAGTTAAGGTAAGGGTTGGGGTTGGATTAGGATTAGGTTTGGGGTTAGGGTTAGTGTTAGGATTTAGGTTTAGTTTTAGGGTTAGGGTTAGGGTTAGAGGTAAGGTTAGGGGTTGTGGTTAGTGTTAGGTTTAGGGATAGTGTTAGGTTTGGTTTAGTGTTAGGGTTAGGTTTAGTGTTTAGTGTTAAGGTTAGGGTTAGGGTTAGGGTTTAGGGTTTAGGGATAGGGTTCGGTTTAACGTTGGGGTTAGTGTTAGGAGTAGGGGTACGGATAGGGGTGGTGGTGAAGGTTAGGATTAGTGTTGAGGTTAGGGTTGTGTTAGAGTTAGGGGTAAGGGTATGTAGATGGGTAGTAGTAGGTTTAGGGTTAGGGTTAGACGAGTTAGGGTTAAGATTAGGGTTAGGGTTACAGTTAGGGTTAGGGTTAGGGTTAGGGTTATGGGGTAAGGTTTCGGGTTAGGGTTAGGGTTAGTGTTAGGGTTTAAGTTTAGGGTTAGCGTTTGGTTTGGGTTAGGTGTTAGGTTTATGGTTAGGTGTTAGGGTTAGGGATAGGGGTAGAATATGGGTAGAGGCATTGGTTGGGGTTAGGTATAGGGTTAGGATCGTGTTAGTGTTAGGGTTTAGGGTTTAGGGTTAGGGTTAGTGTTAGGGTTAGTGTTAGGGCTAGGGATAGGGTTAGGGCTAGGGCTGGGGCTAGGGTTAGGGTTATGGTTGGGGCTTAGGGTTGAGGTTAGGGTTAGGATTAGGGTTAGGGTTTAGGGTTAGTGTTAGGGGTTGGGGTTAGGGTTAGGGTTAGGGTAAGGGTTGGGTTAAAGTTAGGGTTAGGGTTAGGGTTAGAGTTAGGGTTTAGAGTTTAGGGGCAGGGATATGGTTGGGGTTAGTGCTAGGTTTGGGTCTAGGACTAGGGCTAGGGTTAGGGCTGAGCTAGGGTTAGGGTTAGGGATAGGGTTGGGTGAGTTTTAGGGTTAGCGTTAGGGGTAGGTGAAGGGTTGGGTTAGGGTTAAGTTTGGGGTTAGGGGTAGGAGTAGAGTTGGGTTAGGTTTAGGGTGAGGGGTAGAGTTAAAGGTATGTGTGGGTTAGGGTTAGGGTTAGGGTTAGGTTTAGGGTTAAGGTTAGCGTTACTCTTAGGTTTATTGTTATAGAGGGTTATGTTTAGGGTTAGGGTTATAATAGGTTTAGGGCTAGGGTTACGGTTGGGTTTAGGGGTTGTGGTTAGTGTTAGGGTTAGGGTTAGAGTTAGGGTTGGGTTAGGGTTAAAGTAAGGGTTAGTGTTTAGTGTTAGGGTTAGGGTTAGGTTTATGGTTTAGGATTTAGGGATAGGGTTATGGTTAGGGGTAGGGAAGGGGTGCATGTCGGTTTAGGGGTTGTGGTTAGGGTTAGGGATAAGGTTACGGTTGGGTTAGGGGTAGGAGTAGAGTAGGGTTAGGGTTAGATTTAGACCAGTTAGGGTTAGGGATAGGGTTAGCGGTTAGGGTTAGAAGTTAGGGTATAGTGTTAGGGTTAGGGTTAGATTTAGTGTTAGGGCTAGGATTTGAGTTAGGGTTAGGGGATAGGGTTAGGATTAGGGTTAGGGGTTAGTTTTAGGGTTAGGTTTAGGGTTAAGGTTTGGGTTAGGGGTTTTGGTTAGGGTTAGGGTTAGGGTTAGGGGTTGGGGTTAGTGTTAGGGTTAGGGGTTAGGGTTAGGGTTAGGGTTAGGTTTAGGGTTAGGGTTTCGGTTAGGGTTACGGTTACGGTTAGGGGTTTTGGTTAGGGTTAGGGTTAGGGGTTAGAGTTAGGGTTAGGGTTGGGTGAGTTTAAGGGTTAGCTTTAGGAGTAGGGGTAGGGTTCGGTTAGGGTTAAGGTTAGGGTTAGGGGTAGGAGTAGGTTTGGGTTGGGTTTAGGGTTCTGGGTAGGGGTAAGTGTAGGGTTAAATGTATATGTGGGTTAGGGTTAGGGTTAGGGATAGGGATTAGGGTTAGGGTTAGTGGTTAGGTTTAGTGTTAGGGTTAGGGTTAGGATTAGGGTTAGGGTTTAGGTTTAGGGGTTAGGGTTAGGGTTAGAGTTACACTTAGGTTTAGGGTAAGAAGAGTTTTGGGTTTAGGGTTAGGGTTAGGATTAGTGGTTGGGGTTAGGGTTGGGGGTTAGATTTGGGGTTAGGGTTGGGGTTAGGGTTAGGGTTTGGTTTAGGGTTAGGGTTAGGGTTAGGGTAAGGGTAGGTTTGGCATTGGGGTTAGGTTTAGGGTTAAGGTTAGTGTTACTATTAGTTTTATTGTTATAGGGTGTTAGGTTTAGGGTTAGAGTTAGAATAGGGTTAGGGCTAGGGTTAGGGTTAGGTTTAGGGGTTGTGGTTAGTGTTGGGGTTAGGGTTAGTGTTAGGGGTTGGGTTAGGGTTAAGGTGAGGGTTTGGTAAGGGTTTGGGTTAGGACTAAGGTAAGGTTATGGTTTAGGTTTTAGGGATAGGGTTATCGTTAGGGTTAGGGGTAGGGTTGCAGGTAGGTTTAGGGGTTGTGGTTAGGGTTAGGGATAAGGTTACAGTTGGGTTAGGGGTAAGGATAGAGGTAGGGTTAGGGTTAGACGAGTTAGGGTTAGGGTTAGCAGTTAGGGTTAGAAGTTAGGGTTAGGGTTAGGGTTTAGTGTTAGGGTTAGGTTTAGTTTTAGTGTTAGGGCTAGGGTTTGAGTTGGGGTTAGGGGCTAGGGTTAGGTATAGGTTTAGGGGTTAGGGTTAGGTTTATGGATAGGGGTAGGGGTAGGGTGAAAAGTAAGTGTGGGTTAGGGTTAGGGTTAGGGTTGGGTTGGGTTTAGGGTTAGGGTTAGGGTTAGGGTTAGCATTACTATTGGTTTAGGGTTAGAAGAGGTTTATGGTTAGGGTTAGGGTTAGGGTTAGGATTTAGTGTTATTGTAGGGTTAGGTTTATGGTTAGGGTTAGTGTTAGGTTTTAGGATTTAGGATTAGTGTTAGTGTTAGGGTTAGGGCTAGCGAAAGGATTAGGTCGAGGGTTAGCGTTAGTGTTAGGGTTATTATTAGGGTTAGAGTTAGGTTTAGGTTAGTGTTAGGGTTAGGGTTAGTGTTACCCTTGGGGTTTGGGTTAGGGTTAGGGTTAGGGTTAGGGTTAGGGTTGGGTTGGGTGGGTTAGGGTTAGGGTTAGGTTTAGGGTTTAGGGTTAGGGTTAGGGTGAGGGCTAGGGCTAGGGGTTAGGGTTGAGGGTTAGGGTTAGGGTTAGGGTTAGGGGGTGTAAGTGTAGGGGTAGGTTTAGGGTTAGGGTTTAGGTTTGGGGTTAGGGGTAGGGCTAGGCCTGGGTTAGGGTTAGGGTTTGGTTAGGGTTGGTGTAAGTGTAGGGGTAGGTTTAGAGTTAGGGTTACGGTTAGGGCTTAGGGTTAGTATTAGGGTTAGGGGTAGTGGTATGTGGATGGGTTGGGGTCAGGGTTAAGGTTAGTGCTATTGTTGGATTAGGTTTGCTGTTAGGGTTAGAATTAGGGTTAGTGTTAGTGTTAGGGTTAGGGCTAGTGATACGGTTAGGACTAGGGCTATTGCTAGGGCTATGGCTAGGGCTTAGACTACGGTTAGGGTTAGGGTTACAGTTTTGGGTTGGGGTATGGTTTAGGGTTATGGTTAGTGTTAGGGGTTAGGGTTAGGTTTAGAGTTATCGGTTAGGGGTAGGGGTACGGGTAGGGAAATGGGTTGAAGTTAGTGTTGGGATTAGGGTTTGTTTACGGTTAGGGATAGGGTTAGGGTTTATGGTTCAGGGTTAGAGTTAGGTTTGGGTTTAGGGTTGGGGATGGAGATAGGGTTAGGGTTCAGAGTTAAGGTTAGGGTTAGATTTAGGGTTAGGGATTAGGGATAGGGGTAGGGGTATGAGTTGGGGTTAGGTTTAGGGTTAGCATTGTGTTGGGGTTAGGGCTAGGGCTAGGATTAGGTTCAGAAATAGTGCCAGAGCTAGGACTACGGCTAGGTGTGGGGTTAGGGTTTAGGGTTAGTGTTAGGTTTAGTGTTTAATTTTAGGGTTGGGGTTAGGATTAGGGATAGAGTTAGGGTTGGGTTAGTGTTAGGGTTTCGGGTTAGGGTTAGGGTTAGGTGTAGGGTTTATGGTTATGGTCAGGGTTAGGTTTAGTGGTTAGTGTTAGGGTTAGTGTTAGGATTAGGGGTTAGGGTTAAGGTTAGGGGTAGGTTTAGGGGTTGTGGTTAGGGTTAGGGTTAGTGTTGGTGTTGTTTTACGGTTAGGTTTAATGTTTAGGGTTAGGGTTAGGGTTAGGGTTTAGGGTTTCGGGATAGGGTTAGGTTTGGGTTAAGGTTAGAGTTATAGCTTACGTTTGGGGTTAGTGTTAGAGTTCAGGGTTTAGGTTTAGGATTAGGGTTAAAGTTAGGGTGAGGTTTAGGGTTGGGTTAGCGTTATGGTTAGGGTTAGGGTTAGGGCTGGGGGCTAGGGATATGGTTGGGGCTAAGGCTAAGGCTTGGGCTAGGGCTAGGGTTACGGTTAGGGTTAGGGATAGAGTTAGGGTAAGGGTTGGGGTTTGATTAGGATTAGGGTTAGTGTTTAGGTTTAGGGTTAGGGTTAGTGTTTGGATTTAGGTTTAGGTATAGGGTTGGGGTTAGGGTTAGAGGTAAGGTTAGGGGTTGTGGTTAGTGTTAGGTTTAGGGATAGGGTTAGGTTTGTGTTAGTGTTAGGGTTAGGGTTAGAGTTTAGTGTTAGGGTTAGGGTTAGGGTTAGGGTTTAGGGTTTAGGGTTAGGGTTATTATTAGGGTTAGTGTTAGGGCTAGGGCTAGGGTTAGGGTTATGGTTGGGGCTTAGGGTTAAGGTTAGGGTTAGGGTTTAGGGTTAGTGTTAGGGTTTGGGGTTAGGGTTAGGGTCAGGGTTGGGTTAAGGTTAGGGTTAGCGTTACGGTTAGCGGTTAGGGTTAGGAGTTAGGGTTAGGGTTAGGGCTTAGTGTTAGGGTTAGGGTTAGGTTTAGTATTAGGGCTACGGTTTGACTTTGGGTTAGGGGTTAGGGTTAGGTGTGAGGTTTAGGGGTTAGGGTTAGGGATAGGTGTGGGTGTACGGTTAAAGGTATGTGAGGGTTAGGGATAGGGTTAGGGTTAGGGTTAGTTTTGGGTTAGGGTTAGGATTAGGTTTGGGTTAGGGTTAGGGTTATGGTCAGGATCAGGGACAGGGTCAGGGTCAGAGTCAGTGTCAGGGTTTAGTGTTAGGATTAGCGTTAGGGTTAGGGTTAGGTTTAAAATTAGGGGTTAGGGTTAGTGTTAGGGTTAGGGTTAGGATTAGATTTAGGGTTAGGGGTTAGGGTTAGGGTTGGGTTGGGGTTGGGTTTGGGGTTAGGTGTAAGGTTAGGGTTAGGGTTAGGGTTAGGGTCAGGATCAGGGACAGGGTCAGGGTCAGAGTCAGTGTCAGGGTTTAGGGTTAGATTTAGCGTTAGGGTTAGTGTTAGTTTTAGGGTTAGGGTTAGGATTAGATTTAGGGTTAGGGGTTAGGGTTGGGGTTAGGGTTATGGTTAGTGTTGGGGCTGGGGTTAGGGTTGGGGTTGGGGTTGGGGTTAGGGTTGGGGTTGGGGTTGGGGTTAGGGTTAAGGTTGGGTTAGAGTTATAGCTTACGTTTAGGATTAGTGTTAGAATTCAGGGTTTAGGTTAAGGATTAGGGTTAAAGTTAGGGTTAGGTTTAGGGTTGGGTTGGCGTTATGTTTAGGGTTAGGGCTAGGGCTAGGGATATGGTTGGGGCTAGGGCTGGGGCTTGGGTTAGGGCTAGGGTTGCGGTTAGGGTTAGGGATAGAGTTAAGGTAAGGGTTAGGGTTGGATTAGGATTAGGTTTAGGGTTAGGGTTAGTGTTAGGATTTGGGTTTAGTTTTAGGGTTAGGGTTAGGGTTAGAGGTAAGGTTAGGGGTTGTGGTTAGTGTTAGGTTTAGGGATAGGGTTAGTTTTGGTTTAGTGTTAGGTTTAGGTTTAGTGTTTAGTGTTAAGTTTAGTGTTAGGGTTAGGGTTTAGAGTTTAGGGATAGGGTTCGGTTTAACATTGAGGTTAGTGTTAGGAGTAGGGGTACGGATAGGGGTGGTGGTGAAGGTTAGGATTAGTTTTGAGGTTAGGGTTGTGTTAGAGTTAGGGGTAAGGGTATGTAGATGGGTAGTAGTAGGTTTAGGGTTAGGGTTAGACGAGTTAGGGTTAAGATTAGGGTTAGGGTTACAGTTAGGGTTAGGGTTAGGGTTAGGGTTAGCGTTAGGGGTTAGAGTTAGGGTAGTTTAGGGTTAGGGGTTAGGGTTAGTGTTAGGGTTATGTTAGGGTTAGTGTGGGTTGGGGTTAGGGTTGGGGTTGGGTTTAGGGTTGGGGTTGGCATTAAGGTTAGGATTGGGGTTAGGATTAGGGTTAGGTTTGGTGTTAGGGTTAGGTTAAGGGTTAGAGTGAGGGTTAAGGTTTGGTTTAGGTTTAGGATTAGTGTTTAGGGTTACGGTTAGGGTTAGGTTTAGTGTTAGGTTTAGGGTTAGGGTTGGGGTTTAGTGTTAAGGTTAGAGTTAGGATTAAGTTTAGGGTTTAGGGTTAGTGTTAGGGGTTGGGGTTAGGGTTAGGGTCAGGGTTGGGTTAAGGTTAGGGTTAGGGATAGGGTTTAGTGTTAGGGTTAGGTTTAGGTTTAGTGTTAGGGCTAGGGTTTGAGTTAGGGTTAGGGGTTAGGGTTAGGTGTGGGTTTAGGGGTTATGGTTAGGGTTAGGGATAGGGGTAGGGGCAGGGTTAAAGGTATGTGTGGGTAAGAGTTAGAGTTAGGGTTAGGTTTAGGGTTGGGTTAGGGTTAGGATTAGGGTTAGGGGATAGGGTTAGGATTAGGGTTAAGGGTTAGGGTTATGGTTAGGGATAGGGTTTGGTTTATGGTTAGGGTTAGGGTTAGCGTTACTCTTAGGTTTAGGGTTAGAAGCGGTTTAGGGTTAGGATTAGGGTTTAGGGTTACGGGTTTTGGTTAGGTTTAGGGTTAGGGTTAGGGGTAGGTTTAGGGTTAAGTTTAGGGTTAGGGTTAGGGTTAGGGTTAGGCTTAGGGTTTAGGATTAGGGTTAGGGTTGGGGTTAGGGTTAAGGGTTAGGGTTAGGGTTAGGGTTAGGCTTAGGGTTTAGGATTAGGGCTTAGGGTTTAGGTTAGGGTTAGGGTTGTTAGGGTTAGGGTTGGTTAGGGTTTAGGGTTAGTGTTAGGGTTGGGATTACGGTTAGGGTTGGGGTTGGGGGTTGGGATTGTGTTTGGGGTTAGGGTTGTGGTTAGGGTTGGTGTTAGGGTTAAGGTTGGGATAGGGTTAGGGTTAGGGTTTGGTTTAGGGTTAGGGTTAGGATTAGGGTTTGGTTTAGGGTTAGGTTTAGGGTTAGGGTTAGGTTTCGGGTTAGGGTTTGGTTTAGGGTTAGGTTTAGGGTTAGTGGTTTTGGTTAGGGTTATGGATAGGGTTAGCGGTTAGGGTAAGGGTTAGGGTTTACGGTTGGGGTTAGGGTTAGGTGTTTGGTTAGGGTTAGGGTTAGGGTTACGGTTAGGGTTAGGGATAAGGGTTAGGTTTAGGGTTAGTGTTTAGGGTTGAGTGTTAATGTTAGGGTCAGGGTCAGGGTCAGGGTCAGAGTCAGGGTAAGGGTTTAGTGTTAGGTTTAGCATTAGGGTTAGCGTTAGGGTTAGGTTTAGGGTTAGGGTTTGGTTTAGGTTTAGGATTAGAGTTAGTGGTTTTGGTTAGGGTTAGGGATAGGGTTAGCAGTTAGGGTTAGGGTTAGGGTTAGGGTTTAGGGTTAGCGTAGTGTTAGGGTTTAGGGTTAGGGGTTAAGCATAGGGTTACGTTTAGGGTTAGGGTTGAGGTTGGGATTTGGGTTGGGTTTGGTGTTATTGTTGGGATTAGGGTTGTGGTTAGGGTTGGGATTGTTGTTGGAGTAAGGGTTAGGGTTAGGGTTGCTGTTAGGGTTAGGGTTAGGTTTAGGAGTTAGGATTAGGTTTAGGGTTTAGAATTAGAGTTAGGGTTAATGTTTGGGTTAGGGTCAAGTGTTAGGGATAGGGTTAGGGGTTTGATTACAGTTAGGGTTAGGGTTAGGGTTTGGTTTCAGGTTAGATTTAGAGTTAGGGTTAGTGTTAGGGTTATGGTTCGGGCTAGGAATAGGTTTAGATTTAGGCCTCGTGCTAGGGCTAGGGCTAGGGCTAGGGCTAGAGCTAGGGTTACAGTTAGTGATTAGTGTTATGGTTAGGGTTAGAGTTAAGTTTAGGGATAGCGTTAGGGTTTAGGGTTTAGGGTTTAGGGTTAGGGTTAGGGTTAGGGTTAGGGTTAGGTTAGGGTTAGGGATTTGGGTTGGGGGTTGGGGTTAGGGTTTAGGGTTAGGGTTAGGGAAAGAGTTTAGGCTTAGGATATGTGTTAGGTTTAAACTTAGGTTTAGGGTTAGAGTGAGGCCTAGAGCAAGTTTTAGGGTAGGTTTAGTGTAGGGTTGGCGTTGGGGTTAAGTTTAGGATTAAGGTTAGCGTTACTATTATGATTAGTGTTATACAGGGTTAGGTTTAGGGTTATGGTTAGAATAGGGTTAGGACTAGGGTTAGGGTAGGTTTAGGGACTGTGGTTAGTGTTAGGGTTAGAGTTAGTGTTAGGGTTGGGTTAGGGTTAAGGTAAGGGTTAGTGTTTAGTGTTAGGGTTAGGGTTAGCGTTATGTTTTAGGGTTTAGGGATAGGGTTACGGTTATGGGTAGGGGTAGTGGTGCAGGCAGGTTTAGGGGTTGTGCTTAGGGTTAGGGATAAGGATATGTTTGGGTTAGGGGTAGGGGTAGAGGTAGGGTTAGGGTTAGGCTTAGATGAGTTAGAGTTAGGGTTAGGGTTAGCGTTAGGGTTAGGGGTTTTAGTTAGGGTAAGGGTTAGGGGTTAGGGTTAGGGGTTAGGGTTAGGGTTGGGATTAGGTGTTAGGTTTAGGGTTAGGTTTAGCTTTAGGGTTATGGTTAGGGTTATTGTTAGGGTTTAGGGTTAGAGTTAGTGTTAGGGTTAGGGTTAGGGTTAGGGTCACGGTCAGGGTCAGGCTCAGGGTCAGAGTCAGGATCAGGGTTTAGGGTTAGATTTAGCGTTAGTGTTAGCATTAGGGTTAGGGTTAGGGTTAGCATAGGGGTTAGGTTAGGGTTAGGGGTTAGGGTTAGTGGTTGAGGTTAGTGTTGGGGTTAGGTTAGGGTTAGGTTTGGGGTTAGGGTTAGGGTTGGGGTAAGGGTTGGCATTAGGGTTAGGGTTAGGTTTAGGATTTAGGATTATTTTACGGTTAGGGTTACGGTTAGGGTTAGTGTTAGATTTTAGTGTTTAGGGTTAGAGTTAGGGTTAGGGTTGGGGTTGGGGTTGGGGTTGGGGTTAGGTTTGAGGTTGCGGTTAGCGTTGGGATTGGGGTTGGGTTTATGGTTGGGATTGTGCTTCTGTTTAGGGTTGAGGTTGATTTTAGGGTTAGGGTTGTTGTTAGGGTTAGGGTTAGGGTTTGGGTTGGGATTAGGGTTAGGGTTGGGGTTGGGGTTAGGGTTAGGGTTGGGGTTAGGATTAGGGTTAGGGTTGGTGTTAGGGTTAGGGTTAGGGTTTGGTTTAGGGTTAGGGTTAGGGTTACCGTTAGGGTTTGTTTTAGGGTTAGGGTTAGGTTTAGGGTTAGGGTTTGGTTTATTGTTAGGGTTAGAGTTAGGGTTTTTGGTTAGGGTTAAGGATAGGGTTAGTGGTTAGGGTTAGGGTTAGGGTTAGGGTTTAGGGTTAGCGTTATGCTTAGGGTTAGGGTTAGGGTTAGGGTTTAGTGTTAGCGTTAGGGTTAGCATTAGCGTTAGGGTAAGGGTTACCATTAGGGTTAGGTTTAGGGGTTAGGGATAGGTTTAGGGTTAGGGTTAGGGTTGAGGTCGGGGTTAGGGTTGGGGTTGGGTTTAGGGTTGGGATTGGGGTTGGGTTAGGGTTGGGATTGTGGTTGGGGTTATGTTTGGGGTTGGGTTAGGGTTAGGGATAGGGTTAGGGTTGGGGCTAGGGTTAGGGTTAGGTTTGCTGTTACGGTTAGGGTTAGGTTTAGGGGTTAGTGTTAGAGTTACGGTTTAGGGTTAAGGGTTAGTGTTAGGGTTAGGGTTAGGGTTAGGATTTGGTGTAGTGTTAGGGTTAGTGTTAGGGGTTTGGTTAGTTTTAGGTTTAGGGTTTAGGGTTAGGGTTAGGGTTAGGGCTTAGGGTTAGGTTAGGGTTAGGGTTAGGGGTTAGGGTTTAGGATTAGGGTTAGGGTTTAGTGTTAGGGTTTAGGGTTAGGGTTAGGGTTAGTGTTAGGATTTAGGGTTAGCGTAACGGTTAGGGTTAGTGTTAGGGTTAGGTTCAGGGTCAGGGTAAGGTTTTAGGGTTAGGGTTAGGGTTAGGGTTGCGGTTAGGGTTAGGATTGGGGTTGGGGTTAGGGTTAGGGTTGGTGTTAGGGTTAGGGGTTAGGGTTGGTGTTAGGGTTAGGGTTAGGGTTGGGTTAGGGTTAGGGTTAGGGTTAGGGTTTGGTTTAGGGTTAGGGTTAGGGTTAGTGGTAGTGTTATGTTTCGAGCTATGTATAGGGTTAGGGTTAGGGTTAGGCCTAGGGCTAGGTTTAGGGTAAGTTTAGGGTAGGGTTGGCATGGGGGTTAGGTTTATAGTTAAGTTTAGCGTTACTATTAGGTTTATGGTTATAGAGGGTTAGGGTTAGGGTCAGGGTCAGTGTCAGGGTTTAGGGTTAGGGTTAGCGTTAGTGTTAGTGTTAGGATTACGGTTAGCGTTAGGGTTAGTGTTAGGCTTAGGGTTAAGTGTTAGGGTTAGTGTTAGGGTTAGGGGTTAGGGGTTAGGGGATAGGGTTAGGTTTAGGGTTAGGGTTAGGGTTATTGGTTAGGAATAGGTTTAGGGGTTACGGTTAGGTTTAGGGGTTAGGGTTAGGGTTAGGGTTGGGGTTAGGGTTAGGGTTAGGGTTAGCGTTAGTCTTGGGTTTTGGGTTGGAAGAGGTTTAGGGTTATGTTTAGGGTTAGGGTTAGTACTTAGGTTTAGGGCTAAGGATAGGGTTGGGGTTGCGGTTAGGTTTGGGGTTGGGGTTAGGGTTGGGATTGGGGTTGGTGTTAGGGTTAGGGTTAGGGTTTAGGATTAGGGTTAGGGTTAGCTTTAGGATTAGTGTTGGGGTTGGGGTTAGGGTTGGGGTTGGGATTAGGGTTGGGATTGGGGTTGGGGTTAACGTTAGTGTTGGGATTGGGGTTAAGGTTAGGGTTAGCGTTAGGGTTAGGTTTGGGGTTAGGTTTAGGGTTAGGGTTGGGGTTACGATTAGGGTTATGGTTCGGTTTAGGGTCAGGTCAGGGTCAGGGTCAGGGTTTAGGGTTAGGGTTAACGTTAGGGTTAGCGTTAGGGCTAGGGATAGGTTTAGGGCTAGGGCTAGGGCTGGGGTTTGGATTATGGTTAGGGTTTAGGGTTAAGGTTAGGGTTAGGATTAGGGTTAGATTTTAGGGTTAGTGTTAGGGGTTGGGGTTAGTGTTAGGGTCAGGGGTTGGGATAAGGTTAGGGATAAGGTTAAGGTTAGTGTTTAGGAGTTTAGGGGTAGGGTTATGGTTAAGGTTAGTGCTAGGTTTAGGTCAAGGGCTAGTGCTAGGTTTAGGGGTTGGGCTAGGGCTAGGGTTAGGGTTAGGTTTGGGTGAGTTTTAGGGTTAGCGTTAGAAGTAGGGGTAGGGTTGGTATAGGGTTAAGGTTAGGTTTGGGGTAGGGGTAGGGTTGGGTTAGGTTTAGGGTTAGGGGTAGGGGCAGCGGTAGTGTTAAAGGTATGTGTGGGTTAGGGTTAGGGTTGGGGTTAGGGTTAGTATTGGCTTAGGTTTAGTGTTAGGGAAAGGGTTAGGTTTAGGGTTTAGGGTTAGGGTTAGGATTAGGGTTTGGGGTTGGGGTTAGGGTTTGGTTTAGGGCTAGGGTTAGGGTTAGGGTTAGCGTTACTCTTAGGTTTAGGGTTAGAAGAGGTTTAGGGTTAGTGTTAGGGTTAGGGGTTTAGGTTAGGGTTAGCATTAGGGTTAGGGTTAGGGGTAGATTTAGGGTTAGGGTTAGGGGATAGGTTTAGTGTTAGGGTTAGGGTTAGGGTTTAGGGTTAGGGTTAGTGTTAGGGTTAGGGGGTAGGTTTACCGTCAGGGTCAGGGTCAGGGTTAGGGTCAGAGTCAGGGTCAGGGCTTAGGGTTAGGTTTAGCGTTAGGGGTAGGGGTTAGGGTTAGTGTTAGGGTTAGGGTTAGCGTTAGGGGTTAGTGTTAGGATTAGGGTTAGGGTAAGGGTTAGGGTTAAGGGTTAGGGTTAATGTTAGTGTTAGGTTAGGTTTAGGGTTGGGGTTAAGTTTAGGGTTCACATTAGGGTTGGGGTTTGGGTTAGGGTTAAGGTTAGGGTTAGGATTTAGGGTTATTGTAGGGTTAGGGTTATGGTTAGGTTTAGTGTTAGGTTTTAGGGTTTAGGGTTAGGGTTAGGGGTTTTGGTTGGGATTAGGGTTAGGGTTAGGGGTTTTGGTTGGGGTTAGGGTTAGGGTTTAGGGTTATGGTTAGCATTAGGGTTAGTGTTAGCATCAGGGTTAGCATTAGGGTTAGGGTTAGGCTTATGGTTAGGGGTTAGGGTTAGTGTTAGGGTTAGGGGTTAGGGTTAGGATTGGTGTTCGGGTTAGGGTTAGGGTTGGGGTTAGGGTTAGGGTTAGGGTTAGGGTTGGGTTTAGGGTTGCTGGGTTTGGGGTTAGGGTTAGAGTTGGGGCTCACGTTAGGTTTAGGGTTAGGGTTAGTGTTAGCGGTTAGGGTTAGTGTTAGGGTTAGGGTTAGTGGTTAGGGTTAGTGTTAGGGTTAGTAGTTAGCGATAGGGTTAGGATAAGAGTTAGGGTTGAGGTTGGGGTTAGGGTTGTGGTTGTGGTTAGGGTTGGAATTGGGGTTGGTGTTAGGGTTGGTATTGTCATTGGTGTTAGGGTTGGGTTTGGGTTTAGGTTTAGGGTTGGGGTTAGGGTTAGGGGTTAGGGTTAGGGTTGGGTTTAGGGTTAGGGCTGTGGTTGGGGTTAGGGTTAGGGTTGGGGGTTAGGGTTAGTTTTAGGGTTGGTGTTAGTGTTAGGGTTAGGGATAGTGTTAAGTTTAGGGGTTAGGGTTAGGGCTACGGTTTAGGGTTAGTGTTAGGGTTTGGGTTAGTGTTAGGCTTTGGGTTGGGGGTTAGGGTTAGGGTTAGGGGTTTTGATTAGGGTTAGGGTTAGTGTTTGGTTTAGGGTTAGGTTTAGGGTTAAGGTTATGGTTAGTGTTAGGGTTATGGTTCAGGCTAGGGATAGGTTTAGGATTAGGGCTAGTGCTAGGGTTAGGGATAGGACTAGGTTTGGGGTTAGGGTAAGGTTTTAGGGTTAGGTGTAGGTTAAGGGGTTACGGGTAGGGTTAGGGATAGGGATAAGGGTAGGGTTAAATGTATGTGTGGGTTAGGGTTAGGGTTATGGTTGGATTAGGTTTAGGTTTAGGGTTTGGTTTAGGGTTAGGGGTTAGGGTTAGGGTTAGGGTTAGGGGTTAGGGGTTAGGGTTAGGGTTTAGGGTTTAGGGTTAGGTTTAGTGGTTGGAATTAGGGTTAGGTTTAGGGTTGGAATAGGGGTTAGGGGTAGGGTTATGGGTTAGGTTTAGGGTTGGGTTAAGGGTTCGGGTTAGGGTTAGGGTTATGGTTAGGGTTAGGGTTAGCGTTACTCTTAGTTTTAGGGTTAGAAGAGTTTTAGTGTTAGGGTTAGTGTTATGGTTAGGGTTAGGGGTTGGTGTTAGGGTTAGGGTTGGGGTTGGATTTAGGGATGGGATTGGGGTTACGGTTGGGATTTGCATTGGGGTTAGGGTTGGGATTGTGGTTGGGGTTAGTGTTGGGGTTGGGTTTGGGGTTAGGGTTGGGGTTAGGGTTAGGTTTCGGGTTATGGTTGGGGTTAGGGTTAGCATTGGGTTTGGGGTTAGGGTTAGGGTTGGGGTTGGGTTTAGGGGGGTTGGGGTTAGGGTTGTTTTGGGGTTAGGGTTGGGATTGTGGGTTGGGTTAGTTTTGGGGTTTGGGGTTGTTGGGGTTAGGGTTAGGTTGGGTTATGGTTGGGGTTAGGGTTAGTTGGGTTTAGGGTTTAGGGTTGGGGTTGGGGTTTAGGGTTAGGGTTGGGTTTGGTTTAGGTTGGGTTAGGGTTAGGGTTAAGGTTAGGGGTTTTGGTTAGGGTTAGGTTTAGGGGGTTTAGGGTTAGGTTTAGGGTTAGGGTTAGGGTTTAGGGGTTTGGTTAGGGTTAGGTTTAGGGGTTGGTAGGTTTAGGGTTAGTGTTAGGGGTTGATTAGGGTTAGGGTTAGGGTTTGTTGAGGGTTAGGGTTAGGGTTAATGTTAGGGTTAGGGTTAGGTTTAGTGTTAGGGATAGTGTTAGGTTTAAGGTTAGGGTTAGGGTTACAGTTAGGCCTAGGGCTAGTTTTAGGGTAGGTGTAGGGTCGGGTTGGCGTTGGGGGTTAAGTTTAGGGTTAAGGTTAGCGTTAATATTATGTTTATTGTTATAGAGGGTAGGTTTAGGTTTATGGTTAGAATAGGGTTAGGGCTAGTGTTAAGGGGTTGGTTTAGAAGTTGTGGTGAGTGTTAGGGTTAGGGTAAGTTATGGTTTAGGGTTTAGGGATAGGGTTATGATTTTGGTTAGGGGTAATGGTGCAGGTAGGATTAGGGTTTTGTGGTTGGGTTAGGGGTAGAGGTAGGGTTAGGGTTAGGTTTAGACGAGTTAGGGTTAGGGTTAGCAATTAGGGTTAGAAGTTAGGGTTAGGGTTAGGGTTTACTGTTAGGTTTAGGGTGAGGTTTTAGTGTTAGGGCTAGTATTTGAGTTAGGGTTAAGTGTTAGGGTTAGGTGTAGGTTTAGGGGTTAGGGTTAGGGTTAGGGATAGGGATAGAGGTAGGGTTAAAGGTATGTGTGGGGTAGGGTTAGGGTTAAGGTTAGGGTTGGGTTAGGGTTAAGGTTAGGGTTAGGGTTAGGGATTAGGTTTAGGGTTAGTGTTAGGGTTTAGGGTTAGCGTTACGGTTAGGGTTAGTGTTAGGGTTAGGATTAGGGTTAGGTTCAGTGTCAGGGTCAGGGTTTAGGGTTAGGGTTAGCGTTAGCGTTAGGGTTAGCTTTAGGGTTAGGGACAGGGTTAGGATTAGGGTTGGGGTTAGGGTTAGTGTTGGGGTTGGGGTTAGGGTTTGGGGTTGGGGTTAGGGTTACTGTTAGGGTTAGGATTAGGTTTAGGTTGCTAGGGTTAGGTTTTAGTGTTAGGGTTAGGTTTAGTGTTAGGGTTAGGCTTAGGGGTTGGGGTTAGGGTTAGGGTTAGGGGTTTTGGTTACGGTTAGGTTTAGGGTTATGATTTGGTTTAGGGTTAGGTTTAGGGTTAGTGTTAATGTTATGGTTTGGGCTAGGGATAGGTTTAGAATTAGAGCTAGTGCTACGGCTAGGGATAGGGCTAGGGCTAGGGCAGGGTTTATGGTTAGTGTTTAGTGTTATTGTTAGTGTTAGAGTTAAGGTTAGGGATAGTGTAGGGGTTAGGGTTAGGGATAGTATTAGGGTTAAGGTTAGGGTTAGGGATTATGGTTAGTGTTAGGGTTAGTGTTTAGGATTAGGGTCAGAAAAAGACTTTAGGCTTAGGATATGTGTTAGGGTTAAAGTTAGGGTTATGGTTAGAGTTAGGCCTAGGGCTATGTTTAGGATAGGTTTAGGGTAGGGTTGGCGTTGGGGTTAGGTTTAGGGTTAAGGTTAGCCTTACTATTAGGTTTATTGTTATAGAGGGTTAGGATTAGGGTTATGTTTAGAATAGAGTTAGGGCTAGGATTAGGGGTAGAATTAAGGGTTGTGGTTAGTGGTAGGGTTAGGGTTAGTTTTAGGGTTGGGTTAGGGTTAAGGTAAGGGTTAGTGTTTAGTGTTAGGGTTAGGGTTAGAGTTATGGTTTAGGGTTTAGGGATAGGGTTATGGTTATGGGTAGGGGTAGTGGTGAAGTAGGTTTATGGGTTGTGGTTAGGTTTAGGGATAAGGTTACGGTTGGGTTAGCGGTAGGGGTAGAGGTAGGATTAGGGTTAAGTTTAGAGGAGTTAGGGTTAGGGTTATGGTTAGGGTTAGGGTTAGGGGTTTTTGTTAGGGTAAGTGTTAGGGTTAGGGTTAGGAGTAAGGATTAGAGTTAGGGTTAGGGGTTAGGATTAGGGTTAGGATTAGGTGTTAGGGTTAGGGTTAGGTGTAGGTTTAGTGTTATGGTTAGGGTTAGGGGTTTTGGTTAGGGTTAGGGATAAGGTTAGCGGTTAGGGTTAGTGTTAAGGTTAGGGTTTAGGGTCAGGGTTAGTGTTAGGGTTATGGTTAGGGTTTAGGATTAGGGTTAGGGTTAGGTTTAGGGTTAGGGTTTAGGGTTAACTTTATGGTTAGGGTTAGTGTTAGGGGTTAGGGTTAGGTTTAGGGTCAGAGTCAGGGTCCGGGTTTAGGGTTAGGGTTAGCGTTAGGGTTAGCGTTAACATTTGTGTTAGGGTTAGGCTTAGAAGTTAGGGTTAGTGTTAGGGTTAGGGTTATGGGTTAGGGTTAAGGTTACGGTTAGGGGTTAGGGATAGGGTTATGGTTAGGGTTAGGAGTTGGGGTTGGGGTTAGGGTTGGTGTGTGGATTAGGGTTGGGATTGGTTTTAGGGTTAGGGTTGGGATTGGGGTTGGGATTAGGGTTGGGGTTGGGGTTAGGTTAAGGGTTCCAGTTGGTGTTGGTGTTAGGGTTGGGTTTAGGGTTAGGGTTGGGGTTGGGGTTAGGTTTAGGGTTGGGGTTTAGGGTTAGGGTTAGGGTTCAGGTTAGTGTTAAGGTTTAGGGTTAGCGTTACAGTTAGGGTTAGTGTTAGGGATAGGGTTAGGGTTAGGTTCAGGGTCAGGGTCAGGGGTTAGGGTTAGGGTTAGGATTAGTGTTACGTTTTAGGGTTTAGGGTTAGCGTTAGGGTTAGGGTTAGGGTTAGGTTAGGGATAGGGTTAGGGTTACAGTTATTATTAGTGTTACGTTTTAGGGTTTAGGGTTAGAGTTAGGGTTAGGGTTAGGGTATAGGGTTAGCGTTAGGGTTAGGGTTAGGGTTAGGGATTAGGGTTAGGGTTAGGGGTTAGGTTTATGGTTTGGGTTAGGGTTAGGGTTAGGGCTAGGGTTAGGGTTAGTTTTAGGGTTAGTGTTAGTGTTAGGGTCAGGGTCAGGGTCAGGGTTAGGGTTAGGGTTAGTGTTAGGGTCAGGGTCAGGGTTTAGGGTTAGGGTTAGCATTACATTTAGCGTTAGGATTAGTGTTATGCATAGGGTTATGTGTTAGGGTTAGTGTTAAGGTTAGGGTTAGGGTTTAGTGTTGGGGTTAGGGTTAGGGTTTAGGGTTAGGGTTACTGTTAGGGTTAGGGTTAGGGTTAGGGTCACGGTCAGGGTCAGGGTCAGAGTCAGGGTCAGGGTTTAGGGTTAGTTTTAGCGTTAGGGTTAGCATTAGGTTTAGGTTTAGGGTTAGGGGTTAGGTTTAGCTTAGTGGTAAGTGTTAGGGTTAGGTTAGGGAAAGAGTTTAGGCTTAGGATATGTGTTAGGGTTAAGTTATGGTTAGGGTTAGAGTTAAGCCTAGGGCTAGGGTTAGAGTAGGTTTAGAGTAGGGTTGCCGTTGGGGTTATGTTAAGGGTTAAGGTTTGCGTTACTATTATGTTTATTGTGATAGAGGGTTATGTTTAAGGTTATGGTTAGAATAGGGTTAGGGCTATGGTTAGGGGTAGGTTTAGGGGTTGTGGTTAGTGTTAGGGTTAGGGTTAGTGTTAGGGTTGGTTTAGGGTTAAGGTAAGGGTTAGTGTTTAGTGTTAGGGTTAGGGTTAGTTTTATGGTTTAGGGTTTAGGGATAGTGTTATGGTTATGGGTTGGGACAGTGGTGTATGTAGGTTTAGGGGTTGTGGTTAGGGTAGGGATAAGGTTACGGTTGGGTTGGGGG
Organism: Nanger dama; assembly: GCA_917880005.1. Lineage (NCBI taxonomy): Eukaryota > Metazoa > Chordata > Mammalia > Artiodactyla > Bovidae > Nanger > Nanger dama. Next base: position 130,956 of record CAKJTW010000255.1, on the reverse strand, counting down.
TAAGGGTAGAGGTAGGGTTAGAGTTAGGGTTAGGGTTTTTGGTTAGGGTAAGGGTTAGGTTTAGGGTTACGGGTTAGGGTTAGGGATAGGATAAGGTGTTAGGGTTAGGTTTAGGGTTAGGGTTAGGGTTAGAGTTTAGGGTTAGGGTTAGTGTTAGGGTTAGGGTTAGGGTTAGGGTCAGGGTCAGGGTCAGGGTCAGGGTAGAGTCTGGGTGAGGGTTTAGGGTTAAGTTTAGCATTATGGTTAGCGTTAGGGTTGGGGTTAGGGTTAGCTTAGGGGTTAGTGTTAGGGTTGAGGTTAGGGTTAGGGTTAAGGGTTACGGTTAGTGTTAGGGTTAGGTTAGGGTTAGGATTGGGGTTAGGGTTAGGGTTGGGGTTAGGGATACGGTTAGGGTTAGGATTTAGGGTTATTGTAGGGTTAGGGTTAGGGTTAGGGTTAGTGTTAGGTTTTAGGGTTTAGGGATAGGGTTAGGGTTAGGGTTAGGTTTAGGGGTTTTGGTTAGGGTTAGGGTTAGGGTTAGGGGTTAGGGTTAGGGTTAGGGGTTAGGGTTATGGTTAGGGTTAGGGTTTTGGTTAGGGTTGGGGTTAGGGTTAGGGTTAGGGGTTAGGTTTAGGATTAGGGCTAGGGTTTAGGGTTAGCATTCAGGTTAGGGTAGGTGTTAGGGTTAGAGTTAGGATTAGGGTCAGGGGTCAGGGGTCAGGGTTTATGGTTAGGGTTAGCGCTAGCATTAGGATTAGCGTTAGAGTTAGGGTTAGGCTTAGGATTAGGTGTTAGGTTTAGTGTTCGGGTTAGTGTTAGGGGTTAGGGTTAGGATAAGTGTTAGGGGTTAGGGTTAGGCTTAGGCTTAGGATTGGGGTTGGGGTTAGGGTGGGGGTTGGGGATAGGGTTGGGATTCAGGTTCGGTTTAGGGTTGGGATTGTGGTTCTGGTTAGGGTTGGGGTTTGGATTAGGGTTTGGGTTGGTGTTAGGGTTAGGGTTAATGTTAGCGTTGGGGTTGGGGTTAGGGTTGGGGTTGGCTTTAGGGTTCGGGTTGAGGTTAGGTTTAGGGTTAGGGTTGGGGTTAGGGTTAGGGTTATGTTTAGGGTTAGGGTTAGGAATTGGTTTAGGTTTACTGTTAGGTTTAGGGTTAGGTTAGGTTTAGGGTAGGTAGGGTTAGGGTTAGGGGTTTTGGTTAGGGTTAGGGATAGGGTTAGCAGTTAGGGTTAGTGTTAGGGTTAGGTTTTAGGGTCAGGGTTAGTGTTAGGGTTACGGTTAGGGTTTAGGATTAGGGTTAGGGTTAGGTTAGGGTTGGGGTTAGGGTTACACTGGTTAGGGTTATCGTTTGGGTTAGGGTTAGGGTAGGTGGGTTAGGGTTGGTTAGGGTAGGTAGGGTTGGGGTTAGGGTTAGGAATTTACGGTTATGGGTTAGGGATAGGGTTATGGTTAGGGTTGGGAGAGTTAGGGTTGGGGGTTAGGGTTGGGATTGGTTTTGTGGTTAGGGTTGGGATTGGGGTTGGGATTAGGGTTGGGGGGTGGGTTAGGGTGGGGTCGGGTTGGGTTAGGATTGGGGTTAGGTTTAGGGTTGGGGTTGGGGTTAGGTTTAGGGTTGGGGTTTTGGTAGGGTTAGGGTTGGTTTTAGGTTTAGGGTTAGGGTTAGGTTTAGCGGTTAGTGTTTGGGTTACAGTTTAGGGTTAGGGTTAAGGTTAGGGTTAGTGTTAGGGTAGGGTTAGGGTTAGGGGTTTTGGTTAGGGTTAGGGTTAGGGTTTGGTTTACAGTTAGGTTTATGATTAGGATTAGTGTTAGGGTTATGGTTCGGACTACGGATAGGTTTAGAATTAGGGCTAGTGCCAGGGCTAGGGATAGGACTAGGTCTAGGGCTAGGGTTAAGGTTAGTGTTTAGTGTTATGGTTAGGGTTAGAGTAAAGGGTATGAATAGGGTTAGGGGTTAGGTTTAGGGTTAGGAATAGTGTTAGGGTTAAGGTTAAGGTTAGGGATTAGGGTTAGGGTTAGGGTTAGGGTTTAGGGTTAGGGTTAGGGAAAGAGTTTAGGCTTAGGATATGTGTTCAGGTTAAAGGTATGGTTAGGGTTCGCGTTAGGCCTAGGGCTAGTGTTAGGGTTAGGTTTAGGGTAGGGTTGGAGTTGGGCTTAGGTTTAGGGTTAAGGTTAGCATTACTATTAGGTTTATTGATATAGGGGTTAGGTTTATGCTTATGGTTAGAATAGGGTTAAGGCTAGGGTTAGGGGTAGGTTTAGGGGTTGTAGCTAGTGTTAGGGTTATGGTGAGTGTTAGGGTTGGGTTACGGTTAGGGTTAGGGTTAGGGTTAGGGTTGGTGTTAGGGTTAGGGTTAGGGTTAAGTTAGGGATAGGGTTAGGGTTAGCGTTAGGGTTAATATTACTCTTAGGTTTAGGGTTAGAAGAGGTTTAGGGTTAGGATTAGGGATAGGGTTACGGTTAGGATAGGGTTAGGATTAGAGTTAGGGTTAGAGTTCAGGGTTAGGGTTAGGTTTAGGTTAAGGTTTAGGTTTAGGGTTAGGGTTAGGGGTTTTGGTTAGGGGTTAGGGATAGGGTTAGCGGTTAGGGTTAGTGTTATCTTTAGGGTTTAGGGTCAGGGTTAGGCTTAGGGTTATGGTTAGGGTCTAGGATTAGGGTTAGGGTTAGGTTTAGGGTTAGGGTTTAGGGTTAACGTTATGATTAGGGTTAGTGTTAGGGTCAGGGTCAGGGTTTAGGGTTAGGGTTAGCGTTAACGTTTGGGTTAGTGTTAGGGTTAGGGGTTTAGGGTAACTGTTAGGGTTAGGGTTAAGGGTTAGGGTTAAGGTTACGCTTAGGGGTTAGGGATAGGGTTAGGGTTAGGGTTAGAGTTGGGGTTGGGGTTAGGTTTGGTGTTTGGGTTAGGGTTGGGATTGGGTTTGGTGTTAGGGTTGGGATTGGGGTTGGGATTATGGTTGGGGTTGGGGTTAGGGTAAGGGTTCGGGTTCGGGTTAGGGTTAGGGTTAGGGTTGGTGTTAGGTTTAGGGTTGGTGTTGGGGCTAGGTATAGGGTTGGGGTTTTGATTAGGGTAAGGGTTGGTTTTAGATTTAGGGTTAGGGTTAGGTTTAGGGGTTAGGGTTTGTGTTTTGTTTTAGGGTTAGGGTTAAGGTTAGGTTAGTGTTAGTGTTAGAGTTAGGGGTTTTGGTTAAGGTTAGGGTTAGGGTTAGGATTTGGTTTATGGTTCGGATTAGGTTTAGGATTAGTGTTAGGGTTATGGTTCGGGCTAGGGATAGGTTTAGGATTAGGGCTAGGGCTAGGGCTAGGGCTAGGGCTAGGGTTAGAGTTAGTGTTTAGTGTTACGGTTAGGGTTAGAGTAAAGGGTATGGATAGGTTTAGGGGTTAGGATTAGAGTTAGGAATAGTGTTAGGGTTAAGGTTAAGGATAGGGATTATGGCTAGGGTTAGGGTTAGGGTTTAGGGTTAGGGTTAGCGAAAGAGTTTAGTCTTAGGATAAGTGTTAGGGTTAAAGTTATGGTTAGCATTTGAGTTATGCCTAGGGCTAGAGTTACGGTAGGTTTAGGTTAAGGTTGACGTAAGGCTTAGGTTTAGGTTTAAGGTTACCGTTACTATTAGGTTTATTGTCATAGAGGGTTAGGTTTATGCTTATGGTTAGAATAGGGTTAGGGCTAGGGTTAGGGGGTGGGTTTAGGGGTTGTGGTTAGTGTTAGGGTTAGGGTTAGTGTTAGGGTTGTGTTAGGGTTAGGTTAGGGTTAGAGTTGGTGTTAGGGTTAGGGTTAGGGTTAGGTTAGGGATAGGGTTAGGGTTAGGATTAGGGTTTAGGGCTAGGGTTAGGGATAATGTTAGGGTTAGCATTACTCTTAGGTTTAGAGTTAGAAGAGGTTTAGGGTTAGGGTTAGGGTTAGGGTTACGGTTAGGTTAGGTTTAGGGTTAGGATTAGGGTTAGGGTTGGGGTTGGGGTTAGGGTTGGGGTTGGGGTTAGTTTGGGATTGGGGTTGGGGTTAGGGTTGGGATTGTGTTGGGGTTAGGGTTGGTGTTGGGGTTAGGGTTCGGGTAGGGGTTAGGGTTAGGTTTAGGGTTAGGGTTGAGGTTAGGGTTAGGGGTTCGGGTTAGGGTTAGGGTTGGGGTTCGGGTTAGGTTTAGGGTTGCTGTAATGGTTAGGGTTAGGCTTAGGCTTAGAGTTAGGGTTTGGTTTAGGGTTAAGGTTAGGGTTAGGGTTTGGGTTAAAGGTTTAGCGTTGCGGTTAGGGTTAGTGTTAGGTTTAGTGTTAGGATTAGGGTCAGGGTCAGGGTTTAGGGTTAGGGTTAGCTTTAGGGTTAGCGTTAGTGTTAGGCTTAGGGTTAGGTTTAGGTTTAGGTTGGGGTTAGGGTTACTGTTGGGTTTGGTATTAGGGTTAGGGTTGGGGTTAGGGTTTGGGTTAGGGTTGGTGTTAGGATTAGGGTTAGGTTTAGGGGATAGGCTTAGGGTTAGGGTTTAGGGATAGGGTTAGGGGTTGTTAGGGTTAGGTTTAGGGTTAGGGTTTAGGGTTAGGGTTAGGGAAAGAGTTTAGGCTTAGGATATGTGTTAGGTTTAAAGTTAGGATTAGGGTTAGAGTTAGGCCTGGGGCTAGGGTTAGGGTAGGTTTAGGTTAGGGTTGGCGTTGGGGTTAGATTTAGGGTTAAGGTGAGCGTTATTATTAGTTTTATTGTTATAGAGGGTAAGGTTTAGGGTTATGGTTAGGGTTGGGATAGGGCTAGGGTTAGGGGTAGGTTTAGGGGTTGTGGTTAGAGTTAGGGTTAGGGTTAGTGTTAGGATTAGGGTTAGTGTTAGGGTTGGGTTAGGGTTAAGGTAAGGGTTCGTGTTTACTGTTAGGGTTAGGGTTAGTGTTATGGTTTAGTGTTTAGGGATAGGGTTATGGTTATGGGTAGGGGTAGTGGTGCAGGTAGGTATAGGGGTTTTGGTTTGGGATAGGGATAAGGTTATGGTTGTGTTAGGGGTAGGGGTAGATGTAGGATTAGGGTTAGGTTTAGATGAGTTAGGGTTAGGGATAGGGTTAGCGGTTAGGGTTAGAATTTAGGGTTAGGGTTAGGGTTTAGTGTTAGGGTTAGGATTAGGTTTAGTGTTAGGGCTAGGGTTTGAGTTAGGGTTAGGGCTTAGGTTTAGGTGTAGGTTTAGGGGTTAGGGTTATGGTTAGGGATAGGCATAGGGGTAGGGTTAAATCTATGTGCGGGTTAGGGTTAGGGTTAGAGTTGGGTTAGGGTTATGTTTAGGGTTTACGTTTAGGGTTACGGTTTAGTGTTAGGGTTATGGTTAAGGGTTAGGTTAGGGTTAGGGTTAGGGTTAGTGGTTAGGATTAGGTTTAGGATTAGGGTTGGGGTAGGGGTTAGGGTTAGGGTTGGCGTTAGGGTTAGGGTCAGGGTCAGGGTCAGGGTTTAGGTTTAGGGATAGCGTTAGGGTTAAAATTAGTGTTAGGGTTTGGTTTAGGGTTAGGGTTATGGGTTAGAGTTAGTGTTAGGGTTAGGGTTAGGGTTAGGGTTAGGGTGGGGTTAGGGTTAGGCTTAGCGTTAGCGTTAGGTTTGGAATTGGGGTTAGGTTTGGGGTTGGGGTTAAGGTTAGGGTTTGGATTGGTGTTAGGGTTAGGGTTGGGTTGGGGTTAGGGTTAGGGTTGGTGTTAGGTTTAGAGTTAGAGTTAGGGTTTGGTTTAGGGTTAGGGTTAGGGTTAGGGTAGGGTTAGGGTTTAGGTTAGGGTTAGGGTTATGGTTTGGGTTAGCGTTACAGTTAGGGTTGGGTTTGGTTTGGGTTAGGTTTAGGGTTAGGTTTAGGGTTAGGGGGGGTTACTGTTAGGGTTATGTTTTGGGCTAGGGATAGGTTTAGGAATTAGGTATAGTGCTAGGGCTAGGGATAGGGCTACAGCTAGGGCTAGGGTTAGGGTTAGTGTTTAGTGTTATGCTTAGGGATAGATTTAAGGGTAGGGATAGGGTTAGGGGTTAGTGTTAGGGTTAGGGTTAGTGTTTATGGTTAGGGTTAGTGAAAGAGTTTAGGTTTAGGATATGTGTTAGTGTTAAAGTTAGGGTTAGGGTTAGAGTTAGGCCTAGGGCTAGGGTTAGGGTAGGTTTAGCGTAGGGGGTTGGCATTGGGTTAGGTTTAGTGTTAAGGTTAGCGTTACTATTAGGTTTATTGTTATAGAGGTTTAAGTTAAGGGTTATGGTTAGAATAGGGTTACGGCTAGGGTTAGGGGTAGGTTTAGGGGTTGTGGTTAGTGTTAGGGTTAGGGTTACTGTTAGGGTTGTGTTAGGGTTAAGGTCAGGGTTAGTGTTTAGTGTTAGGGTTAGGGTTAGTGTTATGGTTTATGGTTTAGGGATAGGGTTATGTTTATGGGTAGGGGTAGTGGTGCAGGTAGGTTTAGGGGTTGTGGTTAAGGTTAGGGATAAGGTTACGGTTGGGTTAGCGGTAGGGGTAGAGGTAGGGTTAGGGTTAGGTTTAGACGAGTTAGGGTTACGTTTAGGGTTAACAGTGAGGGTTAGAATTTAGGTTTAGGGTTAGTGTTTAGTGTTAGGGTTGGGGTTAGTGTTTAGTGTTAGGGCTAGGGTTTGAGTTAGGGTTAAGGGTTAGGGTTAGATGTAGGTTTAGGAGTTAGGGTTAGGGTTAAGGATAGGGATAGGGGTAGGATTAAAGCTATGTGTGGGTTAGGGTTAGGGTTAGGGTCAGTGTTAGGGTTGGGTTAGGGTTAAGGTTAGTGTTAGGGTTAGCGGATAGGGTTAGGGTTAGGGGTTAGGGTTAGGGTTAGGGTTAGGGGTTAGGGTTAGGGTTAGGGTTGGGTTATGGTTAGGGTTAGGGTTAGGGGTTAAGTTTAGGGATATGGGTAGAGTTAGGGTTATGGTTTGGGGTTAGTTTTAAGTTTGGGTTAGGGTTAGCGTTAGGGTTAGGGTTAGGGGTTAGGGTTAGGGTTAGCGTTTAGGGTTAGGTTTAGGGTTAGGTTTAGGGTTAAGGTTAGGGTTTAGGGCTTAGGGTTAGGGATATGGTTAGGGTTGGTTTAGGGTTAGAGTTAAGTTTAGCATTTAGGGTTTAGGGTTAGGGTTAGGGTTAGGGATAGGGATAGGGTTATAGCTTGGCATAGTGCTAGGGTTAAGGTTAGGGTTAAATTTAGGGTTTAAGGTTAGGGGTAGGGGTAGAGTTAGGACTTCTTGTTAGGGTTAGAGTTAGGTTTATGGTTGGATTAAGGTTAGGGTTAGGGTTACGGTGTAGAGTTTAGGGTTAAGGTTAATGTTAGGGATAGGGTTTAGGGTTAGGGTGAGGTTACGTTTAGGATTTAGGGTTTGGGTAGGGTTAGGGTTAGAGTTAGGATCAGGGTGTAGAGTTTAGGGTTAGAGTTAGTGTTAGGGTTAGGCTTAGGGTTAGGATTAGCCTTAGGGGTTAGGGTTAGGTTTAGGGTTAAGGTTAATGTTAGATTTAGGGTTAGGATTAGGGTTAGTGTTAGTGTTAGTGTTAGGGATGGGGTTAGTGTAAGGGTTAGGATTAGGTTTAGGGTTAGGGTAGGGTTAGGGTTGGGGTTGGGGTTAGGATTAGGGTTAAGGTTAGGCCTATGGCTAGGGTTACGCCTAGGGCTAGTGCTAGGGCTAGGGCTATGGCTAGCGCTAGGGTTAGGGTAAGGGTTAGAGTTTATGGTTAGGGTTATTTCTAGGGTTAGTGTTAGGTTTTTAGGGTTTAGGGTTAGCGTTAGGGTTAGGGTTAGTGTTAGGGTTAGCGTTAGGGTTAGGGTCAGGGTCAGGGTCAGGATTTAGGGTTAGGGTTAGCATTAGGGTTAGTGTTATCGTTAGGGTTAGCGTTCGTGTTAGGGTTAGGGTTAGGGGTTAGGGTTAGTGTTAGGGTTAGGGATAGGAGTTAGGGTTAGGTTTAGGGGTTAGTGTTAGGGTTTAGGATTAGGGTTAGGGGTAGGTTTAGAGGTAGGGATAGGGCTAGGTTTAGGGACAGGGATAGTGCTAGAGCTAGGGCTACGGCTAGGGCAAAGTTTAGGGTTAGGGTTAGTGTTTAGGGTTAGAGTTAGGGTTAGGCTTTAGGGTTAGGGTTAGTGTTATTGTTTAGGATTAAGGTTAAGATTAGTTTAGATTTAGGTTTAGGGTTAGGGTTAGTGTTAGTGTTAGTGTTAGGGTTGGGGTTAGGGTTAGGGTTAGGGTTAGGTTTAGGGTTAGAGTAGGTTCTTGGTTAGGGTTTGGGTTGGGACTATGGTAAGGGTTAGGGTTAGCGTTACTGTTAGGGTTAGGGTTAGAAGAGGTTTAGATTTAGGGTTAGGGTTAGGATAGTGTTAGAGTTGGTGATAGGGTTAGGGGTAGGGGTATGGGTAGGGTTAGGATTAGGGTTGAGGTAGTGTTAGGGTTAGGGTTAGGTTTGAGTTAGGGTTGGGGTTAGGTTTGGGGCTAGTGCTAGGGCTAAGGTTTAGAGCTAGGGCTATGTCTAGGGATAGGGCTAGGACTAGGGTTAGTGTTAGGGTTTAGGGGTAAGTGTGGGATTAGAGGTTGAGGTTAGTGTTAGGGTTAGGGTTAGGGTTGGGTTAGGGTTAGGTTTGGGATTAGGGTTAGTGTTAGGGTTAGTGTTAGGTTTAGGGTTAGGGCTAGTTTCAGGGTTAGGGTTAGGGTTAGGGTTAGGGTTTATGGTTTAGGGTTAGCGTTAGGGCTAGGGTTAGTTTTAGGGCAAGGGCTAGTGCTAGGGCTAGGGCTACGGCTAGGGAAAAGGTTAGGGTTAGTGTTTAGGGTTAGTGTTAGGTTTAGGTTTAGGATTTAGGGTTAGTGTAGTTTTAGGGGTAGTGTGAGGGTTAGTGTTAGGTTTTAGGGTTTAGGATTAGGTTAAGGGGTAGGTTTAGGGCTAGGGCTAGGTTACTGCTAGGGTTAGGGTTAGGATTAGGGGTTAGAGTTACGGGAATGGGTAGGAGTAAGGGAAGGTGTATGGCTTGGGGTTAGGTTTAGGGTTAGGGTTAGGTTTGGGTTAGGGTTGGGTTTGGGTTTAGGGTTTATGGTTAGGGTTAGGGTTAGGGCTAGGGATAGGGTTAAGGCTATGGCTAGTGCTAGGGCTAATGTTAGCGTTAGGGTTAGGGTTAGTGTTAGGGGTTAGAGTCAGCGGTAGGGGTAGGGGTTTGTGTTTGTGTTAGGGTTATCTTTAGGGTTAGGGTTAGGGTTTAGGTTTTAGGGTTAGGGTTAGGGTTAGGGCTAGGATTAGGGCTAGGGCTAGGGTTAGGGGGTTAGGGTTAGGCATTAGGGGTAGGGGGTATGGGTTGGAGTTAGGGTTAGGGTTAAGATTGGGTTAGGGTTAGGGTTAGGGTTAGGTTAGGGTTAGGTTGTTTTAGGGTTAGGGTTATTGTTAGGCTAGTGTTAGGGTTAGGGTTAGGGTTGGGTTAGGGTTGGGGTTAGGGTTTAGGGTTAGGGTTATTGTTAGGCTAGTGTTAGGGTTAGGGTTACTGTTAGGGTTAGGATTAGGGTTTTGGTTAGGGTTAGGTTAGGGTTTAGGGTTAGGGGGTTAGGGATAGGGTTAGTGTTAGTGTTAGATTTAGTGTTAAGATTGGATTTAGGGTTAGGGTTAGGTTTAGGTTTAGGGGTAGGGTTAGGGATAAGGTTAGTATTAAGGTTAGCATTAGGGTTTGGGTTAGGGTTTGGTAAGGGTTAGGGGGTAGGAGTAGGGGTAAGGTCAGGGGTATGGGTTGGGGTTAGGGTTAGGGTTTGGGTTAGGGTTGGGTTAGGGTTAGGGTTTTTTTAGGGTTAGGATTTAGGGTTTAGGGTTAGGGTTAAGGGTAGTGATAGGGTTAGGCCTGAGGATAGGCTTAGGCCTAGGGCTAATGTTAGGGCTATGGCTAGGGCTAGGCTAGGGTCAGGGTTAGGGTTAGGGTTTAGGGTTAGGGTTAGGGTTTAGGGTTAAGTTTAGTGATAGGGTTAGTGTTAGTGTTAGGGTTAGTGTTAGGGTTGGGGTTAGGGTTAGCATTAGGATTAGGTTTAGGGTTATTGTTAGGGTTTGGGTTAGTGTTAGGGTTAGCATTTGTGTTAGGGTCAGGGTTTGCTTAGGGTTAGGGGTAGGGGTAAGTGTAGGCTTATGGGTTGCGAATTTGCGTTAGGTTTTGGGTTAGGTTTGGGTTAGGGTTAGGGTTAGTTTTAGGGTTAGAGTTTAGGGTTAATGGTTAGGGTTAAGGTTAGGGGTAGGGTTAGACCTAAAGATAGGGTTAAGCCTATGGCGAGCGCTAGGGGTAGGGCTAAGGCTAGACTAGGGTTAGGGTTAGGGTTTAGTGTTAGGGTTAAGGTTAGGTTTTAGAGTTAGGGTTAGGGTTAGGTTTAGTGTTAGTGTTAGGTTTGCTGTTAGGTTTACGGTTAGGGTTATTTTTGGCTTAGGATAGGTTTAGGTTTAGGGTTTGGGTTGGGGTTAGGGATAGGATTAGGGTTAGCGTTACCGTTAGGGATTACGGTTAGAAGAGGTTTAGGTTTAGGGTTATGGTTAGAATAGGGTTTGGGTTAGGGTTAGGTTATATTTAGGATATGGTTAGGGTTAGGGTTGGGGTTGGGGTTAGGGTTAGAGTTAGGGTTATTGTTTAGGGTTAGGTTTAGTGTTAGGTTTGCGTTATGGTTAGGGTTACGGTTAGTGTTTAGGGTTAATGTTAGGGTTAGGGATTAGGGTTAGGGTTAGGGTTAGGGTTCAGGGTTAGGGTTAGAGTTGGGTTAGGGTTAAGGTTTAAGGTTTATGGTTATGGTTAGGGTTAGGGCTTATGGTTAGGGTTTGGCTCAGTGTTAGGGTTAGGGGTTAGGGGTAGGGGTAGGGGTAGGAGTAGTGTTAGGGTTAGGGTTAGGTTAGGGTTAGGGTTACGGTTAGGGTTCAGGGTATAGGGATAGTGTTAGGGTTATTGTTAGGCCTAGGGAGAAGGTAAGGATTAGGGTTAGGGTTAGAGTTGGGTTAGGTTTAGGGTTAAGATTTAAGGTTTAGGGTTAGGGGTAGGGTTAGGGGTAGGGGTAGGGGTATCTCTTGGGGTTTGGGTTAGGGTTAGGATTGGGTTAAGGTTAGTGAAAGTGTTGGAATTTAGCCCTAGCATTAACCCTAATGCTAATGCTAATCCAAACCTAACCCTAACTGTAACCCTAACCTCAATCTCTAACCCTATCCTTAACCCTAACCCTAACCCTTTCCCAAATCCCTGATCCCTAACCCTCAATCTGGCCCTAAACACAAACCCTAACCCTAACCCTAAAACTAACCCTAACCCTAACCCTAACTCAAAACCTAACACTGAAACCTAACCCTAACCCTAACCCTAATGCTAACCCTAACCAAAACCCCTAACCCTAACCCTAACCCTAACCCTCTTCTAACCCTAAACCTAAGAGTAACGCTAACCCTAACCCTAACCCTAACCCTAAACCCTAACCCTAACCCGAACACTAACCCCTAACCCTAACCGTAACCCTAACCCTAACCAAAACCACTAAACCTAACCCTAACCATAAACCTAACCATAAACCTCTTCTAACCCTAAACGTAAGAGTAAAGCTAACCTTATCCCTAACAGTAACCCTATCCCTAACCATAACCCTAAAAGCTAACCCTAACCCTAACCCTAACCTAACCCTAACACTAACCCTAAATCCTAACCCTAACCCTAACCTTATTACCTAAACCTAACCCTAAACCTAACCCTAACCCCAACCTTAATCCTAACCCTAAACCCAACCCTAAACCAAACCCTAACAGTAACCCTAACCCTAACCCTACGAAACCCTAATCCTAACCCCTAACCCAACCATAAACCTAACCCTAACCCTAATCCTAACCCCTAATCCTAACCCTTACCCTAAACCCTAAACCTAACCCTAACCCTAACCTTAACGCAACATTAACGCTAATGCTAACCTTAACGCTAACCCTAACCCTAAACTGTGACCCTGACCCTGACCCTAACCCTAACCCTAACCCTAAACCTAACACTAACCCTAAAACCCTAACCCTAAACCTAAACCCCAACTCTAACCCTAACCCTAACCCTAACCCTAAACCAAACCATAACCCTAAATCTAACACTAACCCTAACCCATAACCCTATCCCTAACCCTAACCTTTTCTAACCCTAAACCTATGAGTAAGGGAAACCCTAACCCTAACCCTAACCCTAACACTAACACTAACCCTAAACCAAACCCTAACCCTAACCCTAACCCTAAATCCTAACCCTAACCTAACCCTAACACTAACACTAATGCTAACCCTAAACCTTAACGCTAACTCTAACCCTAACTCCTAAACCTAACCCTAACCTAACCCTAACATCAACCCTAACCCTAACCCTAAACCCAACCCCAACCCTAAACCCAACCGCATTCCCAACCCTTACCCCAACCCTTTTCCCTACCCTAACTGAAAATTCAACCCTAAACACAAACCCAACACTAACCCTAACCCTAATACTAACCCCTAAACATAACCCTAACCCTAACACAAAACCCTAACCCTAACCCTAACCCCAACCCCAAACCTAACCCTAACCCTAACCCTAATGCTAACCCTAACCCTACACCCTGACCCTGACCCTGACCATAACACTAACCCTAAAACTAACCATAACCCTAACACTAACCCTAACCCTAATACTAACCCCTAAACCTAACCCTAACCCTAACTCAAACCCCTAACCCTAACCCCTAACCCTAACCCCAACCCCCAAACCTAACCCTAACCCTAACACTAATGCTAACCCTAACCCTACACCCTGACCCCTGAGCCCTAACCCTAACCCTAACCCTAACCCTAAACCCTAACCCTAACCCCTGACCCTAACCCTAATCCTAAACCTCTTCTAACCCTAATCCTATAAGTAATGGAAACCCTAACCCTAACCCTAACCCTTACACTAACCCTAAACCAAACCCTAACCCTAACCCGAACTCTAACCCCAAACCAAACTCTAACCCTAAACCTAACCATAACCCTAGCCCAAACCAAAACCCCTAACCCTAACCCTAACCCTAATCCTAACCCTAACCCTAAACCTCTTCTAAACCTAAACCTAAGAGTAACGCTAAACCTAAACCTAAACCTAACCCTAACCCCTATCCCTAACCCGAACCCTAACCCCTAAGCCTAACCCTAACCCTAACCGTAACCCTAATCCTAACCAAAACCCCTAAACCTAACCCAAACCCTAACTCTAAACCTCTACTAACTCTAAATCTAAGAGTAATGCTAACCTTAACCTAACCGTAACCCTAACACTAACCATAACCCTAAACCTTAACCCTAACCCTAACCCTAAACCTAACCTAACCCTAACCCTAACCCTAAACTCTAACACTAACACTAACCCCATCACCTAAACCTGACCCTAACCCTAACCCTAACACCAACCCTAACCCTAACCCTAACCCTAAAAGCAACCCCAAACTAACCAAAACCCAAACCCCATTCCCAACCCTAACCCTAACCCTAACCCCTACCCCAACCCTAAACCTAACCCCTAACCCCTAACCCTAACCCTAACCAAAACCCAAACCCCATTCCCAACCCCTAACCCCAACCCCAACCCCCCCACCCCAACCCTGACCCTAACCCTAACCCTAACCCTAACAGTAAACCTAACCCTAACTCATAACCCTAAACCTAACACTAACCCTAACCTCTAACCCTAACACTGAAAGTAACCCTAACCCTAACCATAACTGTAACCCTAAACCTCTTCTAACCCTAAACCTAAGAGTAACGCTAACCCTAACACTAACCCTAACCCTAACACCTAACTCTAACCCTAACCCTAACCCCTAACCCTAACCCTAACCCTAAAACCAACAACAAACCTAACCCTAAACCCAACCCTTACCCTAACCCTAACGTCAACCCTAACCCTAACCCCAACCCCAACCCAAATCCCAACCCAAACCCCAATCCCAATCCTAACCCCAACCCTAACCCCTACCCCAACCATAACCCTAACCTTAACCCTAACCTTAATCCTAAACCTCTTCTAACCCTAAACCTAAGAGTAACGCTAACCCTAACCCTAAACCTAAACCTAACCCCTAACCCTAACCCAAACCCTAACTCCTAACTCTAAACGTAACCCTAACCCTAACCAAATCCACTACACCTAACCCTAACCATAAACCTAATCGTAAACCTCTTCTAACCCTAAAGCTAAGAGTAAAGCTAACCTTAACCCTAACGTAACCCTAACCCCAACCATAACCCTAAACCCTAACCCTAACCCTAACCCTATCACCTAAACCTAACCCTAAACCTAATCCTAAACCCAACCCCTACCCTAACCCTAACCCCAACCCTAACCATAACCCTAACAGTAACCCTAACCCTAACCCTAATCCTACCCAACCCTCATCCTAACCCCTACCCCAACCATAACCCTAACTCTAATCCTAACCCCTAATCCTAACCCTAACCCTAAACCCTAACCCTAACCCTAACAATAAACCTAATAGTAATGCTAACCTTAACCCTAAACCTAACCCCAATGCAAACCCTACCCTAACCATACCTTAACCCTAACCCTAGCACTAGGCCTAAATCTAACCCTAACCCTAACTTGAACCCTAACACATATCGTAAGCCTAAACACTTTCCCCTAACCCTAACCCTAAACCCTAACCCTAACCCTAACCCTAATCCCTATCCTTAACTTTAACCCTAACACTATCCCTAAACCTAACCCTAACCCCCTAACCCTATCATTACACTTAACTCTAATTCTAACCATAACACTAAACACTATCCTTAACCCTAGAGCTAGCCCTAGCCCTATCCCTAGCCCTAGCACTAGCCCTAAATCTAAACCTATCGCTAGCCCGAACCATAACCCTAACCCTAACCCTAACCCTAAACCCAAACCACACCGTAAACCTAACCCCAGCACCAACCCTAACCCTAACCCCAACCCCAACCCTAACCTCAACCTCAACCCTAACCCTAACCCTAACCCCAACCCTAAACCTAACCCCTAACCTCAGCCCAAACTAACCCCAATCCTAAACCCACCACAATCCCAACCCTAAACCCAACCACAATCCCAACCCTAACCCCAACCTCAACCCTAACCCTTACCCCTAACCCTAACCCTAACCCTAAATCCTGACCCTGTCCCTGACCGTAACCCTAACCATAACCCTAACACTAACCCTAACACTAACGCTAACCCTAAACCCTAACCCTAACCATAACCCTAACTTTAACCCTAAACCCTAAGCCTAACCCTAACTCTAACCAAAACACCTAACCCTAACCCTTACCCTAACCCTAAACAGAATCCTAAACCTAAACCTAACCCTAACCCTACCCCTAACCCCTAACCCTTACCCTAACCCTAAACCTCTTCTAACCCTAAACCTAAGAGTAACGCTAACCCTAACACTAACCCTAACTCTAACCCTAAACCAAACCCTAACCCTAATCCTAACCCTAAACCAAACCCTAACCCTAACCCCTAACCTTAACCCTAATCCTAACCCCCTAACCCAACCCTAACCCAAACCCTAACACTAACACTAACCCACACATATCTTTAACCCTACCCCTACACCTACCCCTATCCGTAATCCTAACCCAAACCTACCCCTACCCCTACCCCTAACCCTAACCTTAACCCTAACCCAACCCTACCCCTATCCCTACCCCTAACGCTAAACCTGAAACTCACCCAACCCTAACCCTAACACTAGCCCTAGCCCCGCCCTAAACCTAGCCCTAACCCTAGCCCTAGACCTAACCCTAACACTAACCCTAACCGTAACACTACCTCTACCCTCTAAACCGTAACTCTAACCCCTAACCTTATACCAACCCTGACCCTAACCCTAACGCCAACTCCTAACACTAACTCTAAACCCTAATCCTAATCCTAACCCTTATCTTAACCCTAAATGCTAACCATAAACCTAAGCCTAGCCCTAGCCTTAGCCCTAAACCTATCTCTAGCCCTAACACTTACCCTAACACTAACCCTAACCCTAAACCCTAAACCCTAACACTAACACAACCCTAATCCTATCCCTAACCCCAACCAATGCCCCTACCCCTACCTATACCCCTATCCCTAACCCTAACACCTAACCATAAACCTAACAACTAACCCTAACTCAAATGCTAACGCTAATATTAAACCCTAACACTAAACCCTAACAGTTACCCTTACCCGAAACCTTAGACATAACCCTAACCCTAACCCTAACCCTAACCGTAACCCTAATCCTAATCTTAACCCTAACTTATCTAACCCTAACCCTAAACCTACTACTACCCATCTACCTACCCTTACCCCTAACCCTAACACAACCCTAACCTTAACACTAATCCTAACCTTAACCACCACCCCTATCCCTACACCTACTCCTAACACTAACCCTAACATTAAACCTAACCCCATCCCTAAACCCTAAACCCTAACCCTAACCCTAACACTAAACACTAATCCTAACCCTAACACTAACTCAAACCTAACCCTATCCCTAAACCTAACACTAACCACAACCCCTAAACTTACCTCTAACCCTAAGCCTAACTCTAAACCTAAACCTAAATCCTAACATTAACCTAACCCTAAACCTAAACACTAACCCTAAACCTAATCCAACCCCTAACCCTTACCGTAACTCTATCCCTAACCCTAACCGTAACCCTAGCCTTAGCCAAGCCTGAGCCCTAGCCCTAACCATATCCCTAGCCATAGCCCTAACCCTAAACATAACGCTAACCCAACCCTAAACCTAACCCTAACTTTAACCCTAATCTTAAACCTAAACCCTGAACTCTAACACTAACCCTAAACATAAGCTATAACTCTAACCTAACCCAATCCTAACCCTATTCCGAAACCCTAAACCCTAACCCTAACCCTAAACATAAAACCTAACCCTAAAAAAAACACCAACACTAACCCTAACCCGAACCCTAACCACAACCCCTAAACATACCACTAACCTTAACCCTAACCCCTAATCCTAACACTAACCCTAAAACTAACCACTAAACCTAACCCTAACCCTAACCCTAAACACTAAACCTAACCCTAACCCTAAACCCTAACACTAACCCAACCCTAACTCTTTCCCTAACCCTAACCCTAACATTAAACCCTAAACCTAACACTAACCCTAAACCCTAACCCTACACCCAGCCGTAGCCCCAGATCTGGCACTATTTCTGAACCTAATCCTAGCCCTAGCCCTAACCCCTAACACAACGCTAACCCTAAACCTAATCCCAACGCATACCCTTACCCCTATCCCTAATCCCTAACCATAAATCTAACCCTAACATTAACTCTGAACCCTAACCCTAACTCCATCCCTAACCCTAAACCCAACCCTAACTCTAACCCTAAACCATAAACCCTAACCCTAACCCTAACCGTAACCAAACCATAACCCTAAAACTACTTCAACCCATTCCCCTACCCGTATCCCTACCCCTAACCGATACCTCTAACCCTAACCCTAAACCTAACCCCTAACACTAACCATAACCATAAACCATACCCTAACCCAAAACTCTAACCCTAACCCTAACCCTAGTCTAAGCCCTAGCCATAGCCCTAACAATAGCCCTAGCCCTAACCCTATCTCTAGCCCTAATCCTAACACTAACACTAACCCTAACTGTAACCCTAAAAAACCTAATCCAACCATAGCACTAACCTTAACACTGACCCCAACCCATCCCCATACCACTACCCCTAACCCTAATACTAACCCTAACCCCTAACTGTAACCCTAATCCTAACCCTACCCCTACACTTACACCTAAACCTAACCCAACCCTAACCCTAACCCTAACCCTAATCCTAGCCCTAGCCCTTACCCTAAACTTAAACCTAAACCTAAACCTAATCCTAACCCTAAACCCTAACCCGAACTTTAACCCCAACCCAAACCCTAAGAGTAACACTAACCCTAACCCTAACACTAAACTAAACCTAACCCTAACCCTAATATTAACCCTAATACTAACCCTAACCCTAGCCCTAACCCTATCCCTAGCCCTAACACTAACACTAATCCTAAGCCCTAAAACCTAACACTAACCCTAACCATAACCCTAACCCTACACAACCCTAAATCCTAACCCTAACCCTGACCTAACCCTAATCCCAACCCTAAACCTAACCCCAACCCTATCCCTAACCCCAACCCTAATCCCAACCCCAACACTAACCCTAACACTAATCCAAACCCTAACACTAAACCCTAAACCTAACCCTAACCACTAAACCTAACCCTAAACCTAACACCAACCATAACCCTAACCCTAACCACAAACCCAACCCTAACCCTAACCCCAACCCTAAAACTAACCCTAACCCTAACCTTAACCCCAACCCCAATCCCAAACCTAACCACAAACACAACCCTAACCCAACCCTAACACTAACCCTAACCCCTAACCCTAACCCCCTAAAACTAATCCTAACCCTAACCCTCACTCTAACATCTAACCCTAACTCTAACCCTAACCCTGGCACTAACACTAACCCCTAAACCTAAACCTAACCCTAACGCTAAACCTAACGCTAACGCTAACCCTAACGCTAACCATAACCCTAAAACCTGACCCTGACCCTAACCATGACTCTGACCCTAACCCTAACCCTAACACTAACCGTAAGACTAACCCTAAACTCTAACACTAACCGTAAGTCTAACCCTAAACTCTAACACTAACCCTTACCCTAAACACTTACCCTAACCCTAAACCTTAACCCTATCCCTAACCATAACCCTAAACCTAACCCCTAACCCCAAACCCTAACCATAACCTTAACCCTAAACCCTAACCTTAACCCTAACCCTAAACCCTAAACCTAACCCTAACCACTAAATGTAACCCTAAATCTAACATCAACACTAACCCTAACCCTAACCACAACCCCAACCCTAAACCTAACCCAAAACCTAAAACTAACCCTAACCCTAACCTTAACCCCAACCCCAATCCCAAACCTAACCCCAACCACAACCCTAACCCCAACCCTAACACTAATCCTAACCCTAACCCTAACCCCTAACCTAATCCTAACCCTAACCCTCACTTTAACATCTAACCCTAAATCTAATCCTAACCCTGGCACTAAATCTAACCCCTAAACCCTAAACCTAACCCTAACCACTAAATGTAACCCTAAATCTAACATCAACCCTAACCCTAACCACAACTCCAACCCTAACCCTAACCCCAACCCTAAAACTAATCCTAACCCTAACCCCTAACCTAATCCTAACCCTAACTCTCACTTTAACATCTAACCCTAACTCTAACCCTAACCCTGGCACTAACCCTAACCCCTAAACCTAAACCTAACCCTAACACTAAACCTAACGCTAACGCTAACCCTAATGCTAACCATAACCCTAAACCCTGACCCTGACCCTGACCACGACTCTGACCCTAACCCTAACACTAACACTAACCCTTAGCCTAACCCTAAACTCTAACACTAACCCTAACCCTAAACACTTACCCTAACCCTAAACCTTAACCCTATCCCTAACCATAACCCTAAACCTAACCCCTAACCCCAAACCATAACCCTAACCCTAACCCCAAACCCTAACCCTAAACCCTAACCCTAAACCCTAAACCTAACCCTAACCACTAAATGTAACCCTAAATCTAACATCAACCCTAACCCTAACCACAACTCCAACCCTAACCCTAACCCCAACCCTAAAACTAACCCTAACCCTAACCTTAACCCCAACCCCAATCCCAAACCTAACACCATCCACAACCCTAACCCCAACCCTAAAACTAATCCTAACCCTAACCCCTAACCTAATCCTAACCCTAACTCTCACTTTAACATCTAACCCTAACTCTAACCCTAACCCTGGCACTAACCCTAACCCCTAAACCTAAACCTAACCCTAACACTAAACCTAACGCTAACGCTAACCCTAATGCTAACCATAACCCTAAACCCTGACCCTGTCCCTGACCATGACTCTGACCCTAACCCTAACCTTAACACTAACCCCAAACCCTAATCTCTAACACTAACTCTTACCCTAAACACTTACCCTAACCCTAAACCTTAACCCTATCCCTAATCATAACCCTAAATCAAACCCCTAACACTAACGCTAAACCTAACTCCTAACCCTAACCCTTAACCTCTTGAACCCTAAACTAAGAGTAATGTTAACTATAACCCTAACACTAACTTTAACCCTAACCCTAAACCAAGCCCTAAACCTAACCCTAACCCTAAACCAAGCCCTAACCCTAAACTAACCCTAACTATAACCCTAACCGAAACCACAACCCTTAACGCTAACCCTGACCCTAACCCTAACGCTAAACCTCTACTAACTCAAAACCTAAGAGTAATGCTAACCCTAACCCTATTTCTATACCTAACCCTAACCCCCAACCCTAACCCCTGACCCCTAACATTAACCCTAATCCTAACACCTAACCCTAACCCCAACCCTAACCGTAACCCTAACCCTAACCAAAACCCCTAACCCTAACCCTAACCAAACCCAAATCTCTTCTAACCCCTAGCCTAAGGGTAACGCTAATCCTAACCCTAACCCTAACCCTAACCAAAACCCCTAACCCTTACCCTAACCCTAACCCTAAACTTCTTCTAACCCTAAACCTAAGAGTAACGCTAACCCTAACCCTAACCCCAACCCTAACCCCTAATCCTAACCCCAACCTTAACCCCTAACCCCTACCCCAACCCTAACCCAAACCCTAATCCTAACCCCTAACCTTAACCCTAACCTTAAACCCTAACCCTAACCCTAAACCTAACAATAAACCTAGTAGTAATGCTAACCTTAACCCTAAATCTAACCCCAATGCCAACCCTACCCTAATCCAACCCTAACCCTAATCCTAGCCCAAGGCCTAACTCTAACCTTAACCCTAAGTTTAACCCTAACACATATCCAAAGTCTAACCTCTTTCCCCAACCCTAACCCTAAACCTAACCCTAACACCAACCCTACTCCTAACATAACCCAAACTAACCCTAACCCCAACACCAACCCTAACCCTAACACCAAACCTAACCCTAAACCTAACCCTAATCCCAACCCCAACCCTAAACCAAACCACAATCCCAACCCTAACCCTAACCCCAGTCACAACCCTAAACCCAAACTAAACCCCAACCCCAACCCCAACCCTAACCCTAACACTAACCCTAACCTTAACCACTAACACTAACCCTAACCCTAACACCTACCCCTAACCCTAATCCTAACCATAACCCCAACCCCAACTCTAGCCCTAAACCTAACTCTAAACTTAACCCTAACCCTAAGGCTAACCCTAATCCTAACCTAACCCTAACCCTAACCCTAAACCCCAACCCTAACACTAACCCTAACCCTAACCCAATCCTAACTCAAACAGATACCTCTACCACTACCCCTATCCCCTAAACCTAAACCTAACCCTAACCCCTATCCTTAAACCCTCATCCCTAATCCTAACCCTACCCTAAACACTAACCCTAACCCTAATCATAACCCAAACCTAACCATAACCCTAACCTTAACCCCTAACCCTAACCCTATCCTTAAACCCTAATCCCTAACCCTACCCTAACCCTAAACCTAACCCTAACCCTGAAACCTAACCCTTACAATAACCCTAGCTGTAGCCCTTAGCCTTAGCCTTAGCACTAGCCTTAGCCCTAACGCTCTCCCTAGCCCTAAACCTAACCCTAACCCTATCCCTAAGTCCTGAACCCTAACCCTAACCCTGACCCTAACCCAACCCTAACCCTAACTCTCACAAACCCCAACACATACCCCTACCTCTAACACTACCCATAGCACAAACCCCTAACCCTAACCGTGACCCAAATCCTAACCCTAAGCCCTAACTCTAACCCTAACCCTAAACCTTAAACCTTAACCCTAACTGTAACGCAACTCTAAACCTAACCCTATCGTAACCCTAAAACTAATCATATACCCAAACCTGAACTCTAACCCTAAACCTGAACCCTAACCCCTAACACTAACCCTAGCCCTAGCCCTAGCCCTAGCACTAGCCCCAGACCTAACCTCTCCCTAGCCCCAACCCAAACCATAACCATAACCATAAACCTAACCATAACCATAACCCTGAACCCTAACACTAACCCTAACCCAAACCCCGACACATACCCCTACATCTTACCCTACCCCTGACCCTAACCCCTTACACTAACACTGACCAAAACCCTAACCCTAAACCCTAACCCTAACCCTAAACCTTAAACCTTAAACCTAATGCTATCCCAACTCTAACGCTAACCCTAACCCAATCCATTACCTATCTCTATCACTAAACCCTAAACTCTAACGCTAACCCTAACGCTAAACACTAACCCACCCCAAATCCTTCCAAACCTTAAAACTAACCGTAACTCTAACCTTAACCGTAACCCTAAACCCAACCCATTCCCCTACCTCTACCCCTACCCCTAAACCTAACCCTAACCCTAGCCCTAACCCTAACCCTAACCTAATCCCTAACCCTAACCCGAACCTTAACCCTAACCCTAACCCTATCCCTAACCATAACTCTAACCTTAACCCTAACTGTAAACCCTAACCCTATCCCTAAACCTATTCCAAACACTCACTGTCTAAACCTAACCCCTAAACCTACCCCTACCTCTAACTCTATCCATACCCCTAACCCTAACCCAAACCTAAACCAAACCTCAACCCTAACCCTAAATCGTCCAACCCTAACCCTACCACTAATCCTATGACTAACCCTAACTCTAACCTTATCACTAAACTCTAATCCCTAACCCTAACCCTAACCCTAAACACGAACCCTAACCCTAACCACAATCCAAACCTAACACTAACACCCAACCCTAACCCTAACCCCAACCCCAACCCTAACCCTTAACATACCCTAACTCTAACCTAACCCTAACTCTAACACTATTCTAACCCCAACCCTAAACCTAAATCTCTTCTAACCCTAACTCTAACAGTAACGCTAACCCTAGCCTATCCCTAACTCCAACCCCAACCCTAAAACTAAGCCTACCCTAAGCCTCAACCTATCCCTAACCGTAAATCTAAGCTCAACCTTAACATTAACACTAACCCTAACCCTAAACCTAACTCTAAAATCTAACACTAACCCTAACCCTATACCCTAAGCCTAACCCTAACCCTGACCTAGCCCTATCCCTACACCTAGCACTAGCCCCAGCCCCAACCCTATACTTAGGCCTAACTCAACCGTACGTTTAACCTTAACCCTAAACCCTAAATGCTAACCCTAAAACAAACCCTAACGCTAACCCAACCCCTAACCCAAACCCTAATCCTAACCACAACCCATTTCCCTACCCATATTTGTACCCCTACCCCTAACCCTATCCAAACCCCAAACCTAAACCCTAACACTAACCCTAACCCTAACGCTAACCCTAACCCTAACCCTAACCCTAACCATAACCCTAACCCTAACTCTAAACCCCAACCCTAACACTAACCCGAACCCTAACACTAACTCAAAAACATAACCCTAAACCTAAACCCTAACACTAACCCTAACCCCAGACTAGCCCTATCCCTACCACAAGCACTAGCCCCAGGCCTAACCCTTTCCTTAGGTGTAACCCTACTCCTACCCTTTACCCTAACTCTAAACCCTAAACTCTAACCCTAAGACTAACCCTAACCCTAACCCAAACCCTAACCCCAACCCCTACAATAACTCTAACTGTACCCTAACCATAACCCTAACCCTACCTATTCTAACCCTAACCCTAAACCGAAACCTCTTCTAACCCTAACCGTAATCATACCCCAACCCTAACTCTAACCTTAACCTTTATCTTATCCCTAATCCCAACCCCAATCTTAAACCTAAACCTACCCTAACCCTTAACCTAACCCTAACCATAAATCTAACCCCAACTTTAACCCTAACCCCTAACAATAACACTAACCCTAACCCTAAACCCTAACCCTAAACCTAACTGTAACCCCTCACCCTAAACCTAACACTAACCCTAACCCTAAACCCTAAACCTAACCCTAACCCTAAACCCTAACCCTAACGCTAAAACTAATCCTAACCCTAACCTAACCATAATATTAACCCTAAATTATAACCCTT
This sequence comes from Nanger dama, assembly GCA_917880005.1. Taxonomy (NCBI): domain Eukaryota; kingdom Metazoa; phylum Chordata; class Mammalia; order Artiodactyla; family Bovidae; genus Nanger; species Nanger dama. Next base: position 106,906 of record CAKJTW010000255.1, on the reverse strand, counting down.
TCACTAACCTTAACCCAATCCTAACCCTAACCCTAACTCCAACCCATACCCCTACCCATACCCCTTCTCCCTACCCTCAAAACCTAACCCTAACCCCAGCCCCTAATCCTAACACTAACCCTAAACCTAACACTAAACCCCAACCCTAAATCCTAACCCTAACCCTATCCCTAACCCAAACCTAACCCTAATACCCTAAACCTAACCCTAACTTTATTCTAATGCTAACCCTAATCCTAAACCTCTTCTACACTAAACCTAACAGTAACGCTAAACCTAACCCTAACCCTAACACCAAACCAACCCTAATCCTAACCCTAACCATAACCCAACCCCTAAACCCTAACCCTTAAACTAACCCTAGCCAGAGCCCTAGGACTAGCTCTAGCCATATTCCTAACCCTAGCCCTATTCCTAACCCTAACCCTAACCCCTATCCCTAACCCAAACCTAACCCTAATACCCTAAACCTAACCCCAACTTTATTCTAATGCTAACCCTAAACCTAAACCTCTTCTACACTCAACCTAACAGTAACGCTAACCCTAACCCTAACCCTAACACCAAACAAACCCCTAAACCTAACCCTAATCCTAACCCTACCCCCAAACCCTAAACCTGAAACTAAACCTAGCCAGAGCCCCAGGACTAGCCCTAGCCATTTTCCTAACCCTAGCCATATTCCTAACCCCTAACCCTAACCCTAGCCCTAGCCCTTACCCTAATCTTAACCCTAAACCTAAACCTAATCCTAACCCCAAACCCTAACCCTAATTTTAACCCTAACCCAAACCCTAAGAGTAACACTAACCCTAACCCAACACTAAACTAAATCTAACCCTAACCCGAATATTAACCCTAACACTAACCCTAAACTTAGCCCTAATCCTATCCCTAGTCCTAACTCTAACACTAACACTAATCCTAAACCCTAAAACCTAACACTAACCCTAACCATAACCCTAAACCTAAAATAACCCTAAATCCTAACCCTAACCCTGACCCTAACCCTAACCCCAACACTAACCCTAACCCCAACCCCTAACCCTAACCCCAACCCCAACCCTAACCCTAACCCTAACACTAATGCTAAACCCTAACTCTAACCCTAACACTAACCCTAACCCTAAAACCAACCCTAAACCTAACCCCAAACCTAACCCCTAAACCTAACCATAAACAAACCCTAACCCTAACACTAACTTCAACCCATTCCTCTAACTGTACCCCTACTGCTAACCGATAGCTCTAACCGTAACCCTAACCCCTAACCCCTAACCAATAACTCTAACCCTAGCCCTAACCCCTAACACTAACCATAACCCTAAATCATACCCTAACCCAAAACTCTAACCCTTACCCTAACCCTAGTCTAAGCCCTCAGCCATAGCCCTAGCAATAGCCCCAGCCCTAAACCTATCTCTAGCCCTACCCCTAACACTACACTAACCCCAATTCTAACCTTAACAAAAAGCCTAACACAATCATAGCACTAACCTTAACCCTGACCCCAACCCATCCCCATACCACTACCCCTAACCCTAATACTAACCCTAACCCCTAACCGTAACCCCAACCCTACCCCTACCCCTACACTTACACCTAAACCCTAACCCAACCCTAACTCTAACCCTAACCCTAGCCCTAGCCCTTAATCTAACCCTAACCCTAACCCTAACCAAACCCTAACCCTAACCCTAACCCAAACACTAAGAGTAACACTAACCCTAACCCTAACACTAACCTAAACCTAACCCTAAACATAATATTAACCCTAACACTAACCCTAACACTAACCCTAACACTAACACTAACCCCAACGTTAAACCTACCCCTAAACCCCGACCCTGACTCTGACCCTGACCCTGACTCTGATCCTGACCCAACCCTAACCCTAAACCTAAGCCTAAACCCCTAACCGTAACCCTAACACTAAACACTAACCGAAACCCTAACACTAACTCTAAACCCTAACCCTAATCCTAACCCTAACCCTCACCCTAACACCTAACCCTAACCACAACCCCAACCTTAACCCTAACCCCAACCCTAAAACTAACCTTAATCCTAACCCTAACCCCAAACCCAATCCTGACCCTAACCCCAACCCTAAATCTAACACTAATCCTAACCCTAACCCCAACCCCAATCCCAACCCTAACCCCAACCACAACCCTAACCCCTAACCCCTAACCCCAACCCTATTCCTAACCCTAACCCTCACCCTAACACCTAACCCCTAACCCTAACCCTGACCTAGCCCTATCCCTACCCCCTAGCACTAGCCCTAGCCCTAACCCTATCCTTAGGCCTAACTCAACCCTACATTTAACCTTAACCCTAAACCCTAAATGCTAACCCTAAAACAAACCCTAACCCCTAACCCAACCCTAACCCAAACCCTAATCCTAACCACAACACATACCCCTACCCATATTCGTACCCCCTACCCCTAACCCTATCCAAACCCCAACCCTAACCCTAACACTAACCCTAACCCTAATGCTAACCCTAATCCTATCCCTAACTCTAACCCCAACCCTAACACTAACACTAACCCGAACCCTAACACTAACTCAAAAACATAACCCTAAACCTAAACCCTAACATTAACCCTAACCCTAGACTAACCCTATCCCTACCACAAGCACTAGCCCTAGGCCTAACCCTTTCCTTATGTGTAACCCTACTCCTACCCTTAACCCTAACTCTAAACCCCAAACTCTAACCCTAAGACTAACCCTAACCCTAACCCCAACCCTAACCCCAACCCCTACAATAACTCTAACCGCACCCTAACCATTACCCTAACCCTGCCTATTCTAACCCTAACCCTAAACGGAAACCTCTTCTAACCCTAACCGTAACCATACCCTAACCCTAACCCTAACCTTAACCTTTATCCTATCCCTAACCCCAACCCCAATCTTAAACCTAAACCTACCCTAACCCTTAACCTAACCCTAACCATAAATCTAACCCCAACTTTAACCCTCACCCTAACAATAACACTAACCCTAACCCTAAACCCTAACCCTAAACCTAACCATAACCCCTCACCCTAAACCTAACCCTAACCCTAACCCTAAACCTTAACCCTAACCCCTAACCCCTAAACCCTAACCCTAACCCTAAAACTAATCCTAACAATAACCTAACCCTAATACTAACCCTAAATTATAACCCTTTCACTAACCTTTACCCAATCCTACCCTAACCCTAACTCCAACCCATACCCCTACCCATACCCCTTCTCCTAACCCCAAACCCTAACCCTAACCCCTAGCCCCTAATCCTAACACTAACCCCTAATCCTAACCCTAACCCTAACCCCAACCCTAACACTAATGCTAAACCCTAACTCTAACCCTAACCCTACCCCTACCCCTACACTTACACCTAAACCCTAACCCAACCCTAACTCTAACCCTAACCCCAGCCCTAGCCCTTAATCTAACCCCTAACCCTAACCCTAACCAAACCCCTAACCCTAACCCTAACCCAAACACTAAGAGTAACACTAACCCTAACCCTAACACTAACCTAAACCTAACCCTAAACATAATATTAACCCTAACACTAACCCTAACACTAACCCTAACACTAACACTAACCCCAACGTTAAACCTACCCCAAACCCCGACCCTGACTCTGACCCTGACCCTGACTCTGATCCTGACCCTAACCCTAACCCTAAACCTAAGCCTAAACCCCTAACCGTAACCCTAACACTAAACACTAACCGAAACCCTAACACTAACTCTAAACCCTAACCCTAATCCTAACCCTAACCCTCACCCTAACACCTAACCCTAACCACAACCCCAACCTTAACCCTAACCCCAACCCTAAAACTAACCTTAATCCTAACCCCTAACCCCAAACCCAATCCTGACCCTAACCCCAACCCTAAATCTAACACTAATCCTAACCCTAACCCCAACCCCAATCCCAACCCTAACCCCAACCACAACCCTAACCCCTAACCCCTAACCCCAACCCTATTCCTAACCCCTAACCCTCACCCTAACACCTAACCCTAACCCTAACCCTGACCTAGCCCCTATCCCTACCCCTAGCACTAGCCCTAGCCCTAACCCTATCCTTAGGCCTAACTCAACCCCTACATTTAACCCAACCCTAAACCCTAAATGCTAACCCTAAAACAAACCCTAACCCTAACCCAACCCTAACCCAAACCCTAATCCTAACCACAACACATACCCCTACCCATATTCGTACCCCTACCCCTAACCCTATCCAAACCCCAACCCTAACTCTAACCCTAACCCAACCCTAACCCTAACCTAGCCCCAGCCCAGCCCTAAACCTAGCCTTAGCCCCAGACCTAACTCTAAAACTAACCCTAACCATAACCCCTAATGCTAAACCTAACCCCAAACCCTGACCCTAACTCTGACCATGACCCTGACTCTGACCCTGACACTGACCCTAACCCCTAACCCTAACCCTAACCCTAACCCTAACCCTAACCCTAACCCTAACCCCAAACCATAACCGTAACCCTAACCCTAACACCTAATGCTAACCCTAACCCTAACCCTAATGCTAACCCTAATGTTAATGTAACCCTAAACACAGACCCTGACCCTGACCCTGACCCCTGACCCTAACCTAACCATAACCCTAACAGTAACCCTAACCATAAACCCTAACCCTAACACTAACCCTAAACCTTAACCCCAACACTAATCCTAACCCTAACCCTAAACCTAAACAGTAAACCTATCCCTAAACCAAACCCAAACACTAACCCTACCCATAAACCTAACCCTAAACCTAACACCAACCCTAAACCTAAACCTAACCCCAACCCTAACACTATCCTCAACCCCAATCCTAATCCTAACACCAACCCTAACACTAACCCCTAAACCCAACCCTAACCCTAACACTAACTGTAACCAAACCCTAACCCTAACACTAAGTTCAACCCATTCCCCTACCTGTACCCCTAGCCCCAAACCAATAACTCTAACCCTAACCCTAACCCTAACCCCCTAACACTAACCATAACCGTAAACCATACAGTAACCCAAAACTCTAACCCTTCCTCTAACCCTAGTCTAAGCCCCAGCCATAGCCCCAGCAATAGCCCTCGTCCTAAACCTATCTCTAGCCCTAACCCTAATATTAACACTAACCCTAATTCTAACACTAACAAAAACCTAACCCAACCATACCACTAACCTTAACCCCTGACCCCAACCCATCCCCATACCACTACCCCCTAAACCTAATACTAACCCCAACCCCTAACCGTAAGCCTAACCCTAACCCTACCCCCTATACTTACAACTAACCATATCCAAAACCGAACTCTTACCCTTACCCTAGCCCTAGCCCTTACCATAACCTTACCCCTAACCCTAAACCCCTAACCCTAAACCTAACCCCTAACCCCTAACCCAAACTCTAAGAATAAAACTAACTCTAACCCTAAAAATAACCTAAACCTAACCCTAACCCTAATATTAACCATAACACTAACCCTAACACTAGCCCTAACCCTATCCCTAGCCCTAACCCTAACCCTAACACTAATCCTAAACACTAAACCCTATCACTAACCCTAACCATAAACCTAACCCTACAAAACCCTAAATCCTAAACCTAAACCTAACCCTAAACCTAACGCTATCCCTAACCCCAACCTTAACCCTAACCCCAACACCAATGCTAAATCCAACCCTAAACCTAACCCTAACCCTAAGCCCAAATCCAACCCCATCCCCAACCCCTAACCCCAACCCAAAACCTAACCCTAACCCTAACCCTAAACCTAACCCCTAACCCTAACCCTAATCCTAACCCTAACCCTAACACTAATGCTAACCTCTAACCCTAACCCTAACACTAACCCTAACGCTAAACCTTACCCTAAAACCTGACACTGACTCTGACCCTGACCCTGACGCTGATCCTAACACTAACCCTAACCCTAACCTAGCCCTATCCCTACCCCTAGCACTAGCCCTAGCCCTAACCCTATCCTTAGGGCCTAACTCAACCCTACATTTAACCTCAACCCTAAACCCTAAATGCTAACCCCAAAACAAACCCTAACCCCTAACCCAACCCTAACCCAAACCCTAATCCTAACCACAACCCATACCCCTACCCATATTCGTACCCCTACCCCTAAACCTATCCAAACCCCAACCCTAACCCTAACTCAACCCTAACCCTAACCCTAACACTAACCTAAACCCCTAATCCTACCCCTTACCACTAACCCTAACCCTAAACCTAGTCCTAGCCCTATCCCTAGACATAGCCCTAGCTTTAAACCCTAGCCCTAGCACTAGCCCCAAGCCTAACCGTAACCCTAACCCAACGCTAACCCTAACCCCAACAAAACCCTCAACCCCTAATCCTACCCCTACCCCTACCCCTACCCCTAACCCCAACTCTAACCCCTAACCCTACCCTAACCCTATTCTAACCCCAACCCCAAATCTAAACCTCTTCTTACTCTAACCCCAACAGTAACGCTAACCCTAACCCTTACCTGAGCCCCAACTCAAACCCCTAACCATGAACCTACCCTAACCCTAAACCTAACCCTAACTTTATCACTAAACCCAACCCTAACCCTAACACTAACACTAACCTTAAACCTAAACCTAAATCTAAACTAATCTTAACACTAACCCCAACCAATAACACTAACCCTAACCCCAAACTTTGCTTTGGCGTAGCCCCAGCCCCAGCACTAGCCCTGTCCCTAAACCTAGCCCTATCCCTAACCCCTCACCCTACCCCTACCCTAAACCTAACCCAATCCCAACCCTAACCCTAACCCCAGCAACAACACTAACTGTACCCCCACACCTACCCCCTAATCCTCACCCTAAACACTAACCCTAACCCAACCCTAACCCTAACCCCTAAAACTAACCTCAACCTCTAACCCTACCCCTATCCCTAACCCTAACCCAACCCTAACCATAACCCTACTGTCTATCCCTAACCCTAATCCTAAAACTGAACCCTAACTCTAACCCAAACCACAACCCCTAACATACCCCTTCCCTCAACCCTAACACTAACCCTAAACAATGAACCTAACCCTAACTCTAAACCTTAACTCTAACCCTAAACCAACCTTAACCCTAAATCCTAAACCCTAAATCAAACCCTATTCAAACCATAACCCTAAACTTAAAACTCTTCTACCCTAACCGTAACAGTAACACTAGCCACAACCCCAACCATACCCCTACCCCTAAGCCTAAACATAACCGTAGCCCTAGCCTTAGCCCTAGCTAAAAACCTAACCTTAACCCTAACCCAACGCTAACTCTAATCCTAACACTATCCCTCAACCTATCTCTAAATCATAAACCCTAACCTAACCCCAACCCTAAACCTAACGCTAATGCTAACCCCAAAGCCAACCCGAACCCTAACCCTACCCTATCTCTAAATTTAACCCTAACCCTGACACTAAGCCTAACCCCAACCCTAACCAATAACACTAACCCTAACCCTAAAGCCTAAACCTAACCTGAACCCTATCACTAACCCTTAACCTAAACCCTAAACCCTAACCCTAACCCTCATCCTTACCCAACCATAACCCCTAACCCTAAACCTAACCCAAACCCCAACTCTAACCCAAACCCTAACCATAACCCTAACCCTAAACCTAACCCAAACCCGAACTCTAACCCAAACCCTAACCATAACCCTAACCCTGTTCTAACTCTAACCCTAAATTTAAACCTCTTTTAACCCTAACCCTAACAGTACCACTAACCCTAAACCTAACCCCAACTCCAACCCTTACCCTAAACCTAAACCTAACCCTAACCATAACACTAACCCTAACCCTATCCCTAACACTAACACTAACACTCACCCCAACCCTAACCCTAAAATCTATCCTCACTCTAACCCTAACCCCCAACCCTCACCGTAACCGTAACCCTACCTATAACCGTAACCCTAACCCCTAACTCCTAACCCTAAGAGTAACCTAACCCTAACACATATCCTAATCCTAACCCTAAATTCTAACACTAACCCTAACCCTAAACCCTAACCCTAAACCTAAACTTTGCCCTAACCCTAACCCTAAACCTAACGCTAACCCTAAACCCTAAAAACCTAACCCTAACCATAACCCTAAACCCTAACCCTTACTCTAACCCCAGCCCTAGCCGTAGCCCCAGCCGTAGCTCTGGCCCTAGCCGTAGCCCCAACCCTGGGCATCCCGAACCCCCAACCCTAACCCTACCTTAACCCTCAACCTAATCCTAACCCTAACACTAACCCCAACCCTAACCCTAACGCTAACACTAACCCTAATCCTAACCCTAAATCTAACACTAACCTTAACCCTATATCCTACACCCTAATCCTAACCCTATACTCTACACCCTAATCCTAACCCTAACCCTAAACCTACCCAAACTCTAAATTTTAAACCGGATCCTAACCCTAACCCCAAATCTTATCCCAAACATTAACCTTAACCCTAAACTCTACACCCCCAACCCCAACCCAACCTTAAACCTAACCCTAACCCTAACAAGAATTCCTAACTCTAACCCTATCCCTAACACTAACCTTAACCCCAACCTTTGCCCTAGCACTATCCCTAGCTCTAACCCTATCCCAGCCCTAACCCCAACCCAACACTAACCCCAACCAATAACACTAACCCTAACCCTAAAGCCCAACCCTAACCCTAAACACTAACACTAACCCCAAACTTTGCCCCAGCCGCAGCCCTAGCCCTAGCACTAGCCCTGCCCCAAACCTAGCCCCATCCCTAACCATAACCCTACCCCTAACCCTACCCCTAACCCTAACCCCAACTCTAACTTTAACCCTAACCCTAGTAACAACACTAACTCTGCCTCTACCCCTACCCCAACCCTAACCCTAAACACTAACCCTAACCCCTAACTCAACCCCTAACCCTACCTCTAACAGTAACCTGAACCCCTATCCCTACCCCTACCCCTAAAACTAGCCTTAGCACTAGCCCTAGCACTAGTCCTTACCCTATCCCTAGCCCTAGTCCTAACCCTAACCCTTACCCTAACCCTAAACCTTAAACCCGAACACGAACCCTAACCCTAAACCCTATACCCTAACCTTAACCCTAACCCAAACGCTAACCCAAACCTATCCCAACCCTAACGCTCACCCTACACCCAAACTGCACCCCTAACCCTTACCCTACCCGTAACCCTAACCCCAACACAACCCTAAATTTAACAATAACCCTAATCCTATCACTAAACCCTAAACCCTAAACCTAACCCTAACTCTAAACATTTATCCTAACCCTAATGCTAACACAACCCTAACACTAACGCTAACCCTAACCGTAACCACCAATACTAACACTAACCCTAATCCTAATCCTAAACCTTAACCCTAACCCCAACCTTATTCTAAACCTAACCCCAAACCTAAACCTCTTCTAACCCTAACCCTAACAGTAACGCTAACCCTAAACCTAACCCTAACCCCAAATCTAACCCTAACCCTAACCTAACCATAACCCTAACCCTGTTCTAACTCTAACCCTAAATCTAAACCTCTTCTAACCCTAACCCTAACAGTACCACTAACCCTAAACCTAACCCCAACCCCAACCCCAACTCTAACCCTAAACATACCCTAACCTAAACCTAACACTAACCCCTAATCCTATCCCTAACACTAACACTCACCCTAACCCTAACCCTAAACTCTATCCCTCACTCTAACCCTAACCCCTAGCCCTCACCATAACTGTAACCCTACCTATAACCGTAACCCTAACCCCTAACTCCTCACCCTAAGAGTAACCCCAACCCTAACACTAATCCTAACCCAACCCTAAATTCTAAACTAACCCTAACCCTAAACCCTAACCCTAAACCTAACTTTGCCCTAACCCCAACCCTAACCCTAACGCTAACCCTAAACCCTAAAACCTAACCCCTAACCTAACCTAAACCCCAACCCTTACCCTAAGCCTAGCCCTAGCCGTAGCCCCAGCCCTAGCCGTGGCCCTAACCCTAGGCATCCCCAACCCCAACCCTAACCCTACCTTAACCCTCAACCTAATCCTAACCCTAACACTAACCCCCAACCCTAACCCTAATGCTAACACTAACCCCAATCCTAACCCTAAATCTAACACTAACTTTAACCCTAACCCTAACCTAACCCTTGAGAGGTTAACAGGCAGGAAGGCCAGGGGTCTCCAAACGGAGGAAATAGCCTGCAAGTGTCAGACATTTTATCTCTCTTAAGCGCCAGGAGGAAACAAAACTAGCGATACTTTTTCCTTCTCTATACAAATTTAAAAGGAGGTTTCTCTTAAAATTCTGTGTTGCTATAATGACACCTAGTTTCACTTAAAGTTATCCATTGCCTTTTTCTTATGAAAATGTTTATCTTAAGCTATGTTAATGTACTATGTATTTGCCCCAAGCTCTGTCTTCAAGTCAGTTCCGCCTTTTGGGCTCAGACCTACCTGATAACCCAATATGTTATACTCCGATATTGTTCCTCTAATCTATGTAAATGAAACTATTTGTATGGTGATCTGCCCTTCTTCAAGATTCAAGTTAATCATTTTATGGCCCAAGATAAACCATTTAGAGCCAAAGTTATCCCAAAATACATCTTATGGGTGAGGGGCCTGGTGCCATTCTAAGTTTTGAGACATTCCTTTCTTTCATTAACAAACTGCTGATGACTATATAACATCCAGCTAAAGACTAGTAGGGGGGTACTCTTTCTACCCCCTTCTGATGCCTATGTCAGAAGCTTTCTCTATCTCCTTTATACTTTAATAAAAATTTGTTACACAAAAGCTCTGAGCGATCCAGCCTCGTCTCTGGCCCCGGATTGAATTCTTCTCCTCTGGGGGCCAAGAATCCTGGCGTCGTGATTCAACAACCTTTCACCCTTAAGGCTAATCCTAATCCTAAGCCTAACCCTAACACTAACCCTAACCCTATACTCTACACCCTAATCCTAACCCTAACCCTAACCCTACCCAAACTCTAAATCCTAAACCTAATCCTAACCCTAACCCTAAATCTTATCCTTAACATTAACCTTAACCCTAAACTCTACACCCTAACACTAACCCAACCATAAACCTAACCCTAATCCTAACAAGAATTCCTAACTCTAACCCTATCACTAACCCTAACCTTAACCCTAAACTTTGCCCTAGCACTATCCCTAGCTCTAACCCTATCCCTAGCCCTAACCTCAACCCTAACACTAACCCCAACCCTAACACTAACCCCAACCAATAACACTAACCCTAACCCTAAAGCCTAACCTAACCCTAAACACTAACCCTAACCCCAAACTTTGCCCTAGCCGTAGCCCTAGCCCTAGCACTAGCCCTTGCCTAAACCTAGCCCTATCCCTAACCATAACCCTACCCCCTACCCGCAACCCTAACCCAACCCCTAACTTTAACCCTAACCCTAGCAACAACACTAACTCTACCCCTACCCCTACCCTAACCCTAACCCTAAACACTAACCCTAACCCTAACCCAACCCTAACCCTAACTCCAACACTAACCTGAACCCCTATCCCTAACCCTACCCCTAAACCTAGCCTTAGCACTAGCCCCAGCACTAGTCCTTACCCCAGCCCTAGCCCTGGTCCTAACCCTAACCCTAACCCCTAACCCTAAACCTTAAACCCGAACACGAACCTTAACCCTAAACCCTATACCCTAACCTCAATCCTAACCCAAACGCTAACCCAAACCTATCCCTAACCCTAACGCTCACCCTACACCCAAACTGCACCCCTAACCCTTACCCTACCCGTAACCCTAACCCTAACACAACCCTAAATTTAACAATAACCCTAACCCTATCACTAAACCCTAAACCCTAAACCTAACCCTAACTCTAAACATTTACCCTAACCCTAATGCTAACACAACCCCTAACACTAATGCTAACCCTAACCGTAACCACCAATACTAACACTAACCCTAATCCTAATCCTAAACCTTAACCCTAACCCTAAATTTATTCTAAACCTAACCCTAAACCTAAACCTCTTCTAACCCTAACCCTAACAGTAACACTAACACTAAACCTAACCCTAACCCCAACCCCAACCCTAACCCAACCCTAACCATAACCCTAAGACTAACTCTTACCCTAAACTCTATCCCTCAGCCTAAACAGAATCCTAACCCCCTAATCCTAACCATAACCGTAACCCTAACCATAACTGTAAACATAACCCCAAAACCTAACTCCTAACCTTAAGAGTAACCTAACCCTAACACTAATCCTAACCCTAACCCTAAACTCTAACACTAACCCGAACACTAAACCCCAACCCTAAACCGAATCCTGCCCTAACCCTAACTCTAACCCTAATCTAAACCTAACCCAACCCTAAACCTAACCTCAACCCTAACCCCGACCCCAACCATAACCCTTCCCCTAACCCTACCCGTAACCTTCACCCCAAACCCTAAACCTAACCCTATCCCTAGCCCCAACCCTTAAGCAATACTAACCCTAACCCTAGCCCAACCCCTAACTCTAACCCTAACCCTACCCTAACCCAAAAAGTAACCTAACCCCTAACCCTAAACCTAAACCTCTTCTAACACTAACCCTAACAGTAAAGCTAACCATAACCCTAACCATAACTCAAACTCCAACTCTAACCCTAACCCTAACCATAACACTAAACACCAACCCTAACACTAGCCCTAGCCCTAGCCCTATCCCTAGCCCTAGCCCCAGCACTAGACCTAAACTTATCCCTAGGAAGAACCATAACCAAAACCCTAACCCCAAACCTAACCCTAATCCTAACCCCAACCCTAAACCAAACTCTAACCCTAACCCTAACCAAAACCCCTAAACCTAACCCTAACCCTAACACCTAACCCTAACCCTAACACTAACCTAGCCCTAACCCTAACCCCTAACCTAACCCTAACGCTAATCCTAACCCTAACACCAACCCTAACCCCAAACCATAACCCCTAACTCCAACCCTAATACTAACACCAACCCCATCTCTAACCATAACCCCAACCCAAAACCTAACCCTAACCAAAACACCAACCCTAACCCTAACACCAACCCCAACCCTAATTCCAACCACAATCCCAACCCTAACCCCAACCCCAATCCTAACCCTAACCCCAACCTCAACCCTAACCCCAACCCCAATCTTAACCCAAACCCTAAAACTAACCCCTAACACTGGCCCTAACCTAACCTAACAGTAACCCCAACCCTAACCCCAACCCCAACCCTAACCTAACCTGCCTAACCTAACCCCAACCCCAACCCTAACCTTAACCCCAACCCAAATCCTAACCCTAACCCTAAACCCAATCCCAACCCTAACCCAAACCACAACCCTAAACCTGGCCCCTAACCCCTAACCCTGAACTTAACCCTAACTCCTAACCCCAACCCTAACAATAACCCTAACCCCTGGCCCTCTAACCTCCCTAACCCTAACCTAAACTAACCCTAACGCTAATGCTAACCCTAACCCTAACCCTAAATCCTAACCTAACCATAACCCCAACTGTAATCCCAAACCCTTGCCCTAACCCTAACCTAAGCCTAGCCCTAACCCAAACCCTTAACCCTAACCAAAACTCCTAAACTTAACCTAATCATAACACTAACTCTAACCCTAAACCAAACCGTGACCCTAAACCTCGCCTAAATCTAACCCTAACCCCTAAACCTAACACTAACCCAAACCCCTAACCCTAACCATAACCCTAATCCCAATCCCAACCCCAACCCTAAGCAAAACTCCTAAACCTAACCCCTAATCGTAACACTAACCCTAACCCTAAACCAAACTCTAACCCCAAACCTAACACTAATCTTAACCCTAACCCTAAACCTAACCCAAACCCAAACCCCAACCCTAACCCCAACCCTAACCATAAGAGTAACGCTAACCCTAACCCTAACCCTAACCTAACCCTAACCCTAACCCTAACACCAACCCCTACCCTAACCCCTAACCACAACCCTAATCATAACCCCAACACCAACCCCAAACCTAACCCTAACCCTAACCAAGAACCCTAACCCTAAACCTAACCCTAACCCTAAACCTAAGTGTAACGCTAAACTTAATCCTAACCCTAACCCTAACCCTAACCCTTAACACTAACCCTAACCTTAAACCTAAGAATAACGTTAATCCTAACCCCAATTGATTGGGGTTGGGTTTAGGGTTGGGATTGTGGTTGGAATTAGGGCTGGGGTTGGTGTTAGGGTTAGGGTTGGTGTTTGGTTAGGGTTAGGTTAGGTTGGGGTTATGGTTAGGGTTGGGGTTATGGTTAGGATCAGAGTTGGGTTAAGGTTAGGGCTAGGTTAGGGGTTAGGCTTTACAGTTTAGGGGTAGGGTTATGGTTAGGGTTAATGCTAGGGTTAGATCTAGGGCTAGGGCTAGGGTTAGGGCTGGGCTAGAGCTAGGGTTAGGGTTAGGGTTGGGTGAGATTTAGGGTTAGTGTTAGGGGTAGGGGTAGGGTTGGGTTAGGGTTAAGGTTAGGACTAGGGCTAGAGGTAGGGTTGGGTTAGGGTAAGTTTAGGACTAGGGCTAGAGGTAGGGTTGGGTTAGGTTTAGGATTAGGGGTAGGGATAGGGGTCGGGTTAAAGGTATGTGTGGGTTAGGGTTAGGGTTAGGGTTAGGTTTAGGGTTAGGGGTTAGGTTAGGGTTAGGGGCTTGGGTTTAGGGTTAGGGGTTAGGATTAGGGTGAGGGTCAGGTTTAGTGTTAGGGGTTAGGGTTAGCGTTAGGGGTTAAGGTTAGTGTGAGGGTTAGGGTTTGGTTTAGGTTAGGGTTAGGTTTAGGGTTAGGGTTAACGTTGATCTTAGGTTTAGGGTTAGAAGAGGTTTAGGGTTAGGGTTAGGGTTTGGGTTAAGCTCAGGGGTTTTGGTTAGGGTTAGGGGTTAGGGTTAGGTTAGATTTAGGGTTAGGGTTAGGGTTCAGTTTAGGGTTAGGGGTTAGCGTTAGGGTTAGAATTTAGGTTTAGGGTTAGGGTTTAGTGTTAGGGTTAGGTTTAGGGTCAGGGTCAGGGTCAGGGGTTTAGGGTTACGGTTAGCGTTAAGGTTAGCGTTAGCGTTAGGGTTACCGTTAGGTTTAGGTTAAGGTTAGGGTTAGGGGTTAGTGTTAGTGTTAGGGTTTGGGGTTAGGGTTAAGGTTAGGGTTAGGGGTTATTGTTAGGTTAAGGTTAGGGTTAGGGGTTAGGATTAGGGTTAGGTTTGAGGTTGGGGTTAGGTTTGGGGTTGGGGTTAGGGTTGGAATTGGGGTTGGGGTTAGGGTTGGGATTGTGGTTGGGGTTACGGTTGGGGTTTGGGTTTGGGTTAGGGTTGCGGTTAGGGTTAGGGTTAGGGTTAGAGTTGGGGTTAGTGTTAGGATTGGGTTTGGGGTTAGGGTTAGGGTTGGGGTTAGGGTTAGAGGGTTAGGGTTAGTGTTAGGGTTAGGGTTACGGTTAGGGTTAGGGTTAGGGTTAGGTTATAGTGTTAGAATTAGGGTTAGGGTTAAGGTTAGGGGTTAGTGTTAGTGTTAGGATTGGGTTTGGGTTAGGGGTTAGAGGTTAGGGTTAGGGTTAGGGTTAAAGTTATGGTACGGCTAGGACTAGGTATTGTCTAAGGCTATGGCTATGGCTAGGTTTAGGGTTAGGGTTAGGATTTAGGTTTAAGGTTAGGGGTTAGGAGTAGGGTTAGGGTTTTGAGTTTAGGGTTAGTGTTAGGGGTTGGGTTAGGGTTAGAGTCAGGTTTCGGTTAAGGTTAATGTTAGGGTTAGTGTTCAGGGTTAGGGTTAGAGTTCTGATTTAGAGATAGGCTTTCAGAAAGAGTTAGGGTTAGTCTTAGGGTTGGGTTAGGGTTAGGGTTAGGGTTAGGGTTAATGCTAGGGCTAGGGCTGGGCCTACGGTTAGACTTAGTGTTAAGTTTAAGTGTAGGGTTAGAGGCTGTGGTTAGGGTTGGTTTAGGATTAGGGTTAGGGTTTAGAATTTAGGGTTATGGTTTTGGTTAGGTTTAGGGCTAGTGCTAGGGTTAGATCTAGGGCTAGGGATAGGGTTAGGGCTGGGGCTAGTGCAGGATTTAGGATTAGGGTAGGATGAGTTTTAGGTTTAACGTTAAGTGTAGGGGTACGGTTGGGTTAGGTTTATGTTAGGGTTAGGGGTAGGGGTAGGGTTGGGTTATGTTTAGGTTTAGACGAGTTAGTGTTAGGGTTAGAGTTAGGGTTAGGGTTACGGTTAGGGTTAGGGGTTAGGGTTAGGGTTTAGTGTTAAGTTGTGAGTTAGGGTTAGGGGTTGGGGTTATGGTTAGTGTTAGGGTTAGGGTTAGGGTTAGTGTTTAGGGTCAGATTGAGGGTTAGGGTTCAGGGTTTTGGGAAAGGGTTAGGATTAGGGTTAAGGATAGGGTTAGGGATTGAGGTTAGGGTTACGGTTAGGGTTAGGGTTGAGTTAGGGTTAGGGTTAGTGTTAATGCTAGTGCTAGGCCTAGGCCTACAATTAGGGGTTAGTGTTAAGTTTAAGGGTAGGGATAGGGGTTAGGGGTTGTGGTTAGCGTTGGTTTAGGGTTAGGGTTAGGGTTCGGGTTTAGAGTTTAGGGTTAGGGTTAAGGATAGTGCTACGGGACATCTAGGGCTAGGGCTAGGTGTAGGTCTGGGGCTAGGGCTAGGGTTAGTGTTAGGGGTTGGGTGAGTTTTAGGGTTAACTTTAGGGTTAGGGGTAGGGTTGTGTTAGAGTTAAGGTTAGGGGTTAGGGGTAGGGTAGGGTTGGGTTAGGTTTAGGGATAAGGGTAGGGGTAGGGGTAGGGTTGGGTTATGTTTAGGTTTAGATGAGTTAGTGTTAGTGTTAGGGTTAGTGTTAGGGTTAGGGTTAGGGTTAGGGTTAGGGTTATGGTTACAGTTAGAGTTAGGGTTAGAATTAGGGGTAGGATTAGGAGTTTTGGTTACTGTTAGGTTTAGGGTTAGGGTTAGGGTTCGGGTTTAGAGTTTAGGGTTAGGGTTAGGGATAGTGCTAGGGTGACATCTAGGGCTGGGGCTAGGTGTAGGTCTGGGGCTAGGGCTAGGGTTAGTGTTAGGGTTTGGGTGAGTTTTAGGGTTAACTTTAGGGTTAGGGGTAGGGGTTGGGTTAGGGTTAGGGGTAGGGGTAGGGGTTGGGTTGGGTTTAGGGTTAAGGGTAGGGGTAGGGGTAGGGTTGGGTTATGTTTAGGTTTAAATGATTTAGTGTTAGTGTTAGGGTTAGTGTTAGGGTTAGGATTAGGGCTAGGATTAGGGTTAGGGGTTATGGTTACAGTTAGAGTTAGGGTTAGGATTAGGGGTAGGATTAGGAGTTTTGGTTAGTGTTAGGCTTAGGTTTAGGGTTAGGGTTCGGGTTTAGAGTTTAGGGTTAGGGTTAGGGATAGTGCTAGGGTGACATCTAGGGCTAGGACTAGGTGTAGGTCTGGGGCTAGGGCTAGGGGTTAGTGTTAGTGTTGGGTGAGTTTTAGGGTTAACTTTAGGGTTAGGCGTAGGGTTGGGTTAGGGTTAAGGTTAGGGTTAGGGGTAAGGGAAGAGTTGGGTTAGGTTTAGGGTTAAGGGCAGGGGTAGGGGTAGGGTTGGGTTATGTTTAGGTTTAGAGGAGTTAGTGTTAGTGTTAGGGTTAGTGTTAGGGTTAGGGTTATGGTTACAGTTAGAGTTAGGGGTTAGGACTAGGGGTAGGATTAGGAGTTTAGGTTAGTGTTAGGTTTAGGGTTAGGGTTAGGGTTAGGGGTTGGGTTATGGTTTTGGTTATGGTTAGGCTTAGGGTTAGGGGTTAAGTTTAGGGTTAGGTTTAGGGTTAGGGTTTGGGTATAGGTTTAGTATTAGGGTTAGGGTTGGGGTTAAGGTTAGGGTTAGTGTTAGGGTTAGGGGTTGGGTTTGGGTTAGGGTTAGGGTTAGGGGTTAGGGTTAGAGTTAGGGTTAGGGTTTACTGTTAGGGTTAGGGTTATGGTTTAGGGTTAGCATTAGGGTTAGAGTTAGGTTTAAGGTTAGGGTAAGGCCTAGGGATAGGTATTGTCTAGGGTTATGGCTATGGCTAGGTTAGGGTTAGGGGTTAGGTTTTAGGTTTGGGTTTAGGGTTAATGTTAGGGGTTAGGGTTAGGGTTAGGGTTAGGTTTGGGTTATGGTTAGGGTTAGGGTTAGTGTTTAGGGTTAGGGTCAGCTTGAGGGATTAGGGTTTAGTGATAGTGTTAGGGTTAGGGTTAGTGTTAGGATTAGGGGTAGGGTTAGGGTAAGGGGTAGGTTTAGGGTTCGGGTTAGAGAAGATAAAGTTAGGGTTAAGGTTGGGTTAGGGTTAGGGTTAGGGTTAGTGTTTATGGTTAGGGTTAGGGATTATGATTACGGTTCGGGTTAGGTTAGGGTAAGAAGAGTTAGGGTTAGGGTTAGTGTTAGGGTTAGTGTTTAGGGTTAGGGTTATGGATAGGGATTAGGGTTTAGGGATTGGTTTAGGGTTAGGGTTAGGGGTTAGTGGTAGGAGTAGGGTGGGTTTGAGTTAGGATGAGGTTTAGGATTGGGTTAGGGTTAGTGTTAGGCTTAGGGTTTAGGTTTAGGGTTATTGTTAAGTTAGGGATAGGGTTAGGGTTTAGGGTTAGGGTTAGGGATTGGATTAGTGTTAGTGTTAGGATTGGGGTTAGGTTTAGGTTTAGGTTTAGGGTTAGGGTTAGTGTTAGGGTTAGCGTGGAAGATTAGGGTTCGGGTTTCGTTAGGTTTAAGGGTAGGTGTAAGGGTAGGGGTATGGTTTGGGGTTAGGGTTAGGTTTTGGGTTAGGGTTGGGTTAGGGTTAGGGTTAGTTTTAGGGTTTAGGGTTAGAGTTAAGGGTCAAGGTAGGTTTAGGCCTAAGGATAGGGTTAGGCCTAGGGCTAGTGGTAGGGCTAGGCTAGGGTTAGGGTTAGGGTTAGGATTAAATTTAGGGTTAGGTTTAGTGGTAGGGGTAGGGTTAGGACTTCTGGTTAGTTTTAGGGATTGGGTTATGTTTGGATTAGGGTTAGGGTTAGGGTTAGGGTGTAGAGTTTAGGCTTAAAGTTAGGGTTAGGGTTAGGGTTTAGGGTTAGGGTGTAGAGTTTAGAGTTAGGGTTAGGGTTAGGGTTAGGCTTTAGGTTTAGGGTTAGCATTAGGGGTTAGGGTTAGGGTTAGGTTAGGGTGTAGAGTTTAGAGTTAGAGTTAGGGTTAGGTTTAGGGTTAGGCTTTAGGTTTAGGGTTAGCATTAGGGGTTAGGGTTAGGGTTAGGGTTAAGGTTAGTGTTAGATTTAGGGTTAGCGTTAACGGTAGTGTTAGTGATAGTGTTAGTGTTAGGGTTACGGTTAAGTTTAGGGTTAGGCTATGTTTAGGGTCAGGGTTGGGGTTGGGTTTAGGTTTAGGGTTAGGGTTAGTGTTACTGTTAGGATTAGTGTTAGAAGAAGTTTAGATTTAGGGTTAGGGTTAGAATAGGGTTATGGTTAAGGTTAGAGTAGGGTTAGGCTTAGAGTTGGGGTTTGGGTTATGGTTATGGTTATGGTTAGCTTTACTGTTAGGATTAGGGTTAGAAGAGGTTTAGGTTTAGGGTTAGGGGTTAGAATAGGGTTAGGGTTAGGATTAGGGTATTAGGGTTACGGTTAGCCTTTAGAATTTAGGGTTAGGGTTAGGTTAGGGTTAGGGTTCGGTTAGGGCTAAGGTTAGGGTTAGAGTTAGGGTTGGGTTAGGGCTAGGGTTAGTATTCGGGTAGGGTTAGGGCTAGGGATAGGGTTAGGGGCTAGGGTTAGGTATAGGTTTTGGGGTAAGGGTTACCGGTAGGGATAGGGGAAGGGATATAGCTTCGTGTTAGGGTTAGGGTTAGGGTTAGGCTTAGGGTTTAAGGTTTAGGGTTAGGGTTAGAGTTCCAGTTAAGGTTAGGCTTTAGGGTTAGGGTTAGCGTTATTGGTTAGGGTTAGCGTTAGGGTTAGGGTTAGTGTTAGGTTTAGGATTAAGTTTAGGGTTAGGGTAGGGTTAGGGATCTGGTTGGCATTGGGTTTAGCATTAGCGTTAGGTTTAGGGTTAGGGTTAGGGTTTGGGTTGGGATTTATAGTTTAGGGATAGGGTGAGGAGATAGAGTTAGGGTTAAATTTAGGGTTCGGTTAGGGTTAGGGATAGGTTTAGGGCTAGGGCTAGGGCTAGTGTTAGGTTTAGGGATAGGGTTGGGGTTGGGGTTAGGGTTGGGCTTAGGGTTAGGGCTATGGCTAGGGCTAGTGCTAGGGCTACGGCTAAAGCTACGGCTAGGGTTAGGGTAAGGGTTAGGCTTAGGGTAAGGTCTATGGCTAGGGTTAGGGCTAGGACTAGTGCTAGGGCTAGGGCTACAGCTAGGGCTAGGGTTCAGGTAAGGGTTAGCATTAGGGTTACTGTTAGGGTTAGGGCAGGGTGAGCTTTAGGGTTAGGGTTTAGAGTTAAGGTTTAGCTTTCGTGTTAGGATTAGGGTTATGGTTAGGGTTACTCTTAGGGTTAGGAGTTAAGGTTAGGGTTAGGGTTATGGTTATGGTTAGGGTTACGGTTAGGATTAGGGTTAGGGGTTAGGGTTAGGGTGAGGAATAGAGTTTAGTGTTAGGGTTAGTGTTAGGGTTAGTGTTAGGGGTTGGGTTAGGTTTAGGGTTGTGGTTGGGGTTAGGGTTAAGTTTGGGTTAGCGTTACTGTTAGGGTAAGGGTTAGAAGAGGTTTAGGGTTAGGTTTAGAATAAGGTTACAGTTAGGGTTAGGGTTTAGAGTTTGGATTAGTGTTAGTGTTAGTATTGGTGGTTACAGTTAGAGTGAGCATTAGGGTTAGGGTTGTGTTAGCATTAGGGTTAGGGTAAGTGTTTGGAGTTAGGGTTAGGGTTAGGGTTTAGGGTTTAGGGATAGGGGGTTTGCGTTATGGTTATGGTTAGAATTGTGTTAGGGTTAGAGTTATGGGTAGGGTAAGGGTAGGGGCACGGTTTGGATGTAGGATTAGTGTTAGGGATAGGGTTTGGTTAGCGTTTGGGTTAGGGTTAAGTTTAGGGTATAGGGTTTAGGATTAGGGTTAGGGTTTAGGGTTTAGGGTTATGGTTATGGTTAGGGTTAGCATTAGGGCTAGGGCTAGTGTTAGGGCAAAGACTAGTGCTAGGGCTAGGGCTGGGGCTGGGGCTAAGGTTAGAGTTAGGCTTAGGGTTTAGGGTTAGGGTTAGGTTTAGGTTTAGGATTTAGGGTTAGGGTTATGGTTAGGGTTAAGGTTAGCTTTAGTGTTAGGTTTTAGGGTTTAGTCTTCGGGTTAGATTTAGGGTTAGGGTTAGGGTTAGGGTTTGGTTTAGGGCTAGGGTTAGGGGTTAGGGGTTAGGGTTATGTGTAGAAGTAGGGGTAGTGGTAGGGGAAGGGGTATGGCTAGGGGTTAGGCTTAGGGTTAGGGTTTGGTTAGGTTTAGAGCTAGGGATAGGGTTAGATCGAGGGATAGT
The DNA here is from genome assembly GCA_917880005.1 of Nanger dama. Classification (NCBI taxonomy): domain Eukaryota; kingdom Metazoa; phylum Chordata; class Mammalia; order Artiodactyla; family Bovidae; genus Nanger; species Nanger dama. The sequence goes on along the minus strand of CAKJTW010000255.1, from coordinate 85,454 downwards.
GCTAGGGCTAGGGTTAGGGTCAGGGTTAGGGTTAAGTTTAGAGTTAGGATTAGGGGTAGGGTTAGGACTTGCGGTTGGGTTTAGGGTTACAATTATCGTTGGATTAAGGTTAGGTTTAGGGTTAGGGTATAGAGGTTAGGGGTTAAGGTTATTGTTAGGGTTAGGGTTAGGTTTAGGTTTAGGATTTAGGGTTAGGTTAGGGCTAGGGTAAGTGTTAGGGTTAGGGTGTAGAGTTTAGGTTTAGGGTTAGTTTAGGGTTATGGTTTAGGATTAGGTTTAGTTTTAGGTTTAGGATTTAGGGTTTGGGTAGGGTTAGGGTTAGGGTTTGGATTAGGGTGTAGAGTTTAGGGTTAGGGTTAGTGTTAGGGTTTAGGGTTAGGGTTAGGATTAGTGCTAGGGTTAGGGTTACTCTTTGGGTTAGGAGTTAGGATAAGGGTTAGGGTTACGGTTATGGTTAGGGTTACGTTTACCATTAGAGTTAGGGGTTAGGGTTAGGGTTAGAGTGAGGGATAGACTTTAGGGTTAGGGTTAGGGTGAGTTTTAGTGTTAGTGTTAGGTTTAGGGTTAGGGTGAGTGTTAGGGTTAGTGTTAGGGTAGGGGTTAGGCTATGTTTAGGGTTAGGGTTTGGATTGGGTTTGGGGTTGGGGGTTAGGTTTAGGGTTATTGTTACTGTTAGGGTTAGGGTTAGGGTTAGAAGAAGTTTAGATTTTGGGTTAGGGTTAGAACAGGGTTAGGATTAGGGTTAGGGTTAGGATTGGGTTAGGGTTAGTGTTAGTGTTAGGGTTTAGGGTATAGGGATAGGGTAAGGGTTAGGGTTCCGGTTAGGGTTAGGCTTTACAGTTAGGGTTAGCGTTATTGGTAAGGGTTATGGTTATGGTTAGGGTTAGGGTTAAGCTTAGTGTTAGGGTTAGTGTTAAGTTTAGGGTTAGTGTAGTTTTAGGGTTCGTGTTGGCGTTGGGGTTAGCGTTAGCATTAGGTTTAGGGTTGGGATTAAGGTTAGGGTTGATGGTTTAGAGATAGGGTGAGGGATAGGGTTAGTGTTAGGGTTAGGGTTGGATAGGGTTAAGGTTAGCTTTAGGGCTAGGGCTAGGGCTAGGGCTACGGTTACGTTTAGGCTTAGGGGTAGGGGTAGGGTTGGGTTGGTGGCTAGTGTTACTGTTAGGGTTAGGGTAGAAGAGGTTTAAGTTTAGAGTTATGGTTAGAATAGGGTTAGATTTAGGGATTAAGATTTAGGGTTAAGGTTAGTTTAGGGTTAGAGTTAGGGTTTAGGGTTAGGGTTAGGTTCATTGTTTAGGGTTAGGGTTAGGGTTAAGGGAAGGGTATGTTAGGGGTTGTGGTTAGGGTTAGGGTTAGGATTCAGTGTTAGGATTAGTGTTAGGGATAGTGGTAGGATTATGGTTAGGGTTGGGTTAGGTTTAGGGTTAGGGGTAAGGGTAGGGCCAGGTTTAGGTTTAGCGGTAGGGGTAAGGTTTGGAGGTTATTGTAAGGATTAGGGTTAGGGTTGGTGTTTAGGGTTAGTGTTAGGTTTAGGTGTAGTGTAGAGGTAGGGGTACAGTTAGTGTTGATGATAGGGTTAGGGTTAGGGTTGGGGTTAGTGTTAGGGTTAGGGTTAGGTTTAGGGTTAAGGTAGGTTTACGGTTAGGGTTTGGGTTGGGGCTAGGGTAAAGTTTAGGGTTAGCGTTACTGTTAGGGTTAGGGTTAGAAGAGGTTTAGATTTAGGGTTAGGGTTAGAATAGGGTTAGGGTTAGGGTTAGAGTTGGGGTTAGGTTTAGGGTTAGGGGCAGGGGTAGGTGTAGGATTAGGGGTTGAGGTTAGTGTTAGGGGTTAGGGTTAGGGTTGGGTTAGGGTTAGGGTTAGGTTTGGACCTAGTGCTAGGGCTAGGGTTTAAAGCAAGGGCTATGTCTAGGTCTGGGGCTGGGACTAGGATTAGGGTTAGGGGTTAGGGGTAAGCATAGGATTAGGGGTTGAGGTTAATTTTAGGGTTAGGGTTAGGGTTGTGTTAGGGTTAGGTTTGGGTTAGGGTTAGTGTTAGGTTTACGGATAGGGCTAGTTTTAGTGTTAGGGTTAAGGCTAGGTTTACGGTTTAGGGTTAGGGATAGGGCTAGGGTTAGTTTTAGGAAAGAGCTAGTGCTAGGGCTTGGGTTATGGCTAGGGCTAATGTTAGGGTTAGTGTTTAGGGTTAGTGTTTGGTTTAGGTTTAGGATTTAGGGTTAGTGAAGTTTTAGGGGTAGGGTTAGGGTTAGTGTTAGGTTTTAGGGTTTAGGATTAGGTTTAGGGTTAGGTTTAGGGTTAGGGTTAGTGTTAGGGATAGGGTTAGGAGCTAGGGTTAGGGTTAGGATTAGGGGTTAGGGGTTAGGGTTATGGGTAGGGGTAGTGGTAGGAGTAGGGGAAGGTGTATGGCTTGGGGTGAAGGTTAGTGTTCGGGTTGGGTTAGGGTTAGGGTTTGGGTTTATGGTTAGCATTAGGGTTAGGGATAGGGATAGGCTTAGGGCCTTGGCTAGTGCTAGGGCTAAGTTTAGGGTTAGGCTTAGGGTTAGTGTTTGGGGTTAGAGGCAGCGGTAGGCGTAGGGGTTTGAGGTTGGGTAGGGTTATGTTTAGGTTGGATTAGGGTTAGGTTTAGGGTTTAGGGTTTAGGGTTACGGTTAGGGTTACGATTAGGGCTAAGGATAGGGTTAGGGCTACGGCTAGTGCTCGGGTTAGGTCTAGGGCTAGGGTTAGGGTAAGGATTAGGGTTTAGGGTTATGGTTAGGGTTAGGTTTTTAGGGTTTAGGATTAGCATTAGGGTTAGGGTTAGGGTTAGGACAGGGTTAGGGTTAGGACAGGGTTAGGATTAGGGATAGGGTTTACGGTTGGGGTTAGTGTTAGAGTTTAGGGTTAGGGTTAGGATTAGTGTTAGGGTTAGGGTTACTCTTAGGCTTTGGAGTTAGGGTTAAGTTTACGGTTATGGTTAGGGTTATGGTTACAGTTAGAGTTAGGGGTTAGTGTTAGGGTTAGAGTGAGGATAGAGTTTAGAGTTAGGGTTTGGGTGAGTGTTAGTGTTAGTGTTAGGGTTAGTGTTAGGGTTAGGGTAAGTGTTAGGTTTAGGGTGAGGGTATGTTTAGTGTTAGGGTTAGGGTTAGGGTTAGGGTTAGTGTTACTGTTAGGGTTAGGGGTTAGAAAATGTTTAGATATAGAGTTAGGCTTAGAACAGGGTTAGGGTTACGGTAAGGGTTAGGGTTAGGGTTAGGGTTAGAGTTGGGGTTTGGGTTAGGGGTTAGGGTTAGGGGTTGGGGTTAGGGTTAGGGTTAGGGTTTAGGGTTTAGGGTTAGGGTTAGGGTTTAGGGTTCAGGTTAGGTTTAGGCTTTAGGGTTAGGTTTAGTGTTATTGGTTAGGGTTAGGGTTAGGGTTAGGCTTAGTGTTAGGGTTAGTGTTAAGTTTAGGGTTAGGGTAAGGTTAGGGTTCGGGTTGACATTGGGGTTAGCGTTAGCCTCGGTTTAGGTTTGGGGATTGGGTTAGGGTTAGGGTTAGGGTTTAGGGTTTAGGGTTAGGGTTAGGGTTTAGGGTTCAGGTTAGGTTTAGGCTTTAGGGTTAGGTTTAGTGTTATTGGTTAGGGTCAGAAGTAGGGTTAGGGTTAGGCTTAGTGTTAGGGTTAGTGTTAAGTTTAGGGTTAGGTAGGGTTAGGGTTCGGGTTGGCATTGGGGTTAGCGTTAGCCTTAGGTTTAGGGTTAGGGTTAGGGTTAGGGTTTATGGTTTAGAGATAGGGTGAGGGATAGAGTTAGGGTTAGGGTTAGTGTTGGGTTAGGGTTAAGGTTAGCTTTAGGGCTTGGGCTGGGGCTACGGTTATGTTTAGGCTTAGGGGTAGGGCTAGGGTTGGGGTTGTGGCTAGTGTTACTGTTAGGGTTAGGGTAGAAGAGGTTTAAGTTTAGGGTTAGGGTTAGAATACGGTTAGATTTAAGGTTTAAGATTTAAAGTTAAGGTTAGTTTAGGGTTAGAGTTAGGGTTTAGGGTTAGGGTTAGGTTCATTGTTTAGGGTTTGGGTTAGGGTTGAGGGAAGGGGTATGTTAGGGGTTGTGGTTAGGGTTAGGGTTAGATTTCAGTGTTAGGATTAGGGTTAGGGATAGTGGTAGGGTTATGGTTAGGGTTGGGTTAGGGTTAAGGTTAGGGGTAAATGTGGGGCTAGGTTTAGGGCTAGAGCTAGGACAAGGTTTAGGGTTAGGGTTAGGGATAGCGGTAGGGTTAGGGGTGAGGTTAGTGTTAGGGTTAGGGTTAGGTTTGGGTAAGGGTTAGGGTTAAGGTTTAGGGTTAGGTTTAGGGGTAGGGGAACAGTTAGTGTTGTTGCTAGGGTTAGGGTTAGGGTTAGGGTTGGATTAGGGTTAGGGTTAGGAGTATGGTTAAGGTTAGGGATAGGGCAAGGTTTAGGGACACGGCTAGTGCTAGGGCTAGGGGCTACGACTAGGGCAAAGTTTAGGGTTACGGTTTGTGTTTAGGGTTAGGGTTAAGGTTAGGCTTTAGGGTTAGGGTTAGTGTTATTGGTTAGGCTTGGGGTTAAGATTAGTTTAGATTTAGGTTTAGGTTTGGGGTTAGTGTTAGTTTTAGGGTTAGGTTTAGGGTTAGGGTAAGGGTTAGGGTTAGCGTTACTGTTAGCATTAGGGTTAGAAGAGGGTATAGATTTAGGTTTAGGGTTAGAATAGGGTTAGGGTTAGGGTTAGGGTGAGGGTTAGGGTAAGGGTTACTGTTAGGTTAGGGTAGGAAGAGGTTTAGATTTAGAGTTAGGTTTAGAGTTAGGGGTTCGGGTTCGGGTTAGGGTTAGGGCTAGGGGTTGGGTTAGTGTTAGGGTTAGCATTAAGGTTAGGGTTTAGGGTTTATGGTTATGGTTAGGTTTAGGTTTCGGGCTAGGGATAGGGTTAGGGCTGGGGCTGGGGCTAGGGCTAGGGTTAGGGTTAGGGTTAGCTTAGGTTTAGGGTAGTGTTAGGGTTAGGGTTAGGGTTGGGGTTAGGGTTAGGGTTAGGGTTGGGGTTAGGGTTAGGTTTAGGGTAGTTTTAGGGTTACGGTTAGCGTTAGGGTTTAGGGTTAGGGTTAGGGTTAGGTTCAGGTTTAGGAATTTAGGGTTAGGTTAGGGCTAGGGTAAGGGTTAGGGGTAGGGTGTAGAACTTAGGGTTAGGGATAGTGTTAGTGTTAGGCTTTAGAGTTTCAGTTAGCGTTAGGGTTTAGGGTTAGGGTTCGTGTTAGGGTTAGGGTTAAAGTATGTTTAGGTTTAGTTTTGGGGTTGGGATTACGGTTAGGGTTAGTGTTACTGTTAGGGTTAGGGTTAGAAGAAGTTTAGATTTGGGGTTAGGGTTAGAATCGGTCAGGGTTAAGGTTAGCGTAGGGTTAGGGTTAGAGTTGGGTTTTGGGTTAGGGTACTGGTTATGGTTAGCTTTACTGTTAGGGTTAGGGTTAGAAAAGTTTAGGTTTGGGGTTAGGGTTAGAATAGTGTTAGGGTTAGATTTAGGGTATTAGGGTAAGGGCTAGCATTTAGGATTTATGGTTAGGGTTATGTTAGGGTTAGGATAGGGTTTGGACTAAGCTTGGGGTTAGAGTTATTGTTGTGTTAGGGTTACGGTTAGTATTGGGGTAGGATTACAGCTAGGGATAAGGTTAGGTCTAGGGTTAGGTTTAGGGTTACGGGTAGAGATAGGGAAAGGGGTATAGCTTGGGGTTAGTGTTGGGGTTAGGGTTAGAACTGGGATAAGGTTAGGTTTAGGGATTAGGGTTTAGGGTTTGGGGTTTAGGGTTAAGGTAGAGATAGGGTTAGGGTAATGGTTAGCTTTATTCTTAGGGTTAGGGTTAGAAGAGGATTAGGTTTAGGGTCATGGTTAGAATAGGGTTAAAGTTATGATTAGGAAATAGGGTTATGGTTAGCATTTATGATTTAGGGTTAGGGTTAGTTTAGGGTTAGGGTTAGCCTTAGGTGTGGGGTTAGGGTTAGTACTGGATTAGGGTTAGGGCTAGGTAGAGAGTAGGGCTAAGGTTAGGGTTAGGGATAGGGATTAGGGATACGGGTAGGGTTAGGGGAAGGGGTATGGCTTGGGGTTAGGGTTAGGTTTAGGGTTAGGGTTAGGGGTTTAGGGTTAGGGGTTAGGGTTAGGGATAGAGTTAGGGGATAGAGTTAGGGTCAGGGTTAGGGTTAGGGTTAAGGTTTGGTTTAGAGTTAGGGTTAAGGTTAAGGTTAGGGTAAGTGTTACTCTTAGGTTTAGGGTTAGAAGAGGTATAGGGTTAGGGTTACGGTTAGGGTTGGGGGTTGGGTTTAGGGTTGGGGTTAGGGTTAGGGTTTAGGGTTAGGGTTAGGGTTAGGGTTAGTGTTGGGATTGGGGTTAGGGTTGTGATTGTGATTAGGGTTGGGATTGGGGTTGGGGTTGGGGTTAGGGTTGGGGGTTGGGGTTAGGGTTGGGGTTGGGGTTGGGGTTAGGGTTAGGGCAGGGTTAGGGTTGGGGTTTGGTGTTAGGGTTAGGGTTTAGGGTTAAGTTTAGGGTTAGGGTTAGGGGTTGGGGTTAGGGTTAGGGTTAGTGTTGGGATTGGGGTTAGGGTTGTGGTTGTGATTAGGGTTGGGATTGCGGTTGGGGTTAGGGTTAGGGTTAGGGTTGGGGTTAGGGGTTAGGGTTAGGGTTGGTTTAGGGTTAGGGTCAGGGTTAGCGTTGCTGTTAGCTTTAGGGTTAGGTTTGGTTAGGGTTAGGGTTGGGTAGGGTTTTAGTGTTAGGTTTGGGGTTAGGGTTTAGGGTTAGGGTTGGGGTTTAGGGTTAGGGGTTAGGGTTAAAGCCAGGATCATGGTCAGGGTCAGGGGTCAGGGTCAGGTTTTAGGGTTAGGTTTAGTGTTAGTGTTAGTGTTGGGGTTAGGGTTAGGGTTAGTGTTAGGGTTAGGGGTTAGGGGTAGGTTTAGGGTTAGGGTTAGGGGTTAGGTTTAGGGTTAGGGTTAGGGTTGGGGTTGGGGTTGGGGTTATGTTTAGGGTTAGTTTTAAGGTGGGGTTAGGGTTAGGTTTGGGTTTAGGGTTAGAGTTAGGGTTGGGGTTAGGGTTATGGTTGGGTTTAGGGTTAGGTTTAGGTTTGGGGTTAGGGTTAAGTTTAGGATTTAGGGTTATTGTAGGGATACGGTTATGGCTAGGGTCAGTGTTAGGTTTTAGTGTTTAGGACTAGTGTTAGGATTAGGGTTACGGCTAGGTATAGGGTTAGAGCTAGGGTTAGGGTTACTGTTAGGGTTAATATTAGGGGTTAGGGTTGGGTTTATGTTAGTGTTAGGGTTAGGGTTAGTGTTACTCTTAGGTTTGGGGTTAGGGTTAGGGGTTACTGTTTAGGGTTAGGATTAGGTTTAGGGTTAGGGTTAAGGTTAGGGTAAGTGCTAGGTCTACGATTAGGTTTAGAGTTAGGGTTGGGTTAGGGTTAGGTGTAAGTGTAGGGGTAGGGTTGGTGTTAGGGTTATGGTTAGGGGTTAGGATTAGTTTTAGTGTTAGGGGTAGTGCTTAGGGGATGGGTTTGGGTCTGAGTTAAGGTTAGTGCTATGGTTGGGTTAGGTTTGTTGTTAGGGTTAGGATTAGGGTTAGTGTTGGGGTTAGGGTTTGGCCTAGAGATAGTGTTAGGGCTAAGGCTATTGCTAGGTCTATGGCTAGGGCTTAAACTAGGGTTAGATTTAGTTTTAGAGTTTTGAGTTGGGGTATGATTTAGGGTTATGGTTAGTGTTAGGGGTTAGGTTTAGTGTTAGGGTTAGAGTTATCGGTTAGGATTAGGGGGGTACGGGTAGGGGAATGGGTTGAAGTTAGTGTTAGGTTTAGGGTTTGGTTACGGTTAGGGTTAGGGTTAGGGTTTATGGCTTAGGGTTAGAGTAAGGTTTGGGTTTACGGTTAGGGATGGAGTTAACGTTAGGGTTCAGAGTTAAGTTTAGGGTTAGATTTGGGGTTAGGGATTAGGGATAGTGGTAGAAGTATGTGTTGGGGTTAGGTTTAGGGCTAGCGTTGTGTTAGGGTTAGGGCTAGGGCTAGGATTAGGTTCAGAAATAGTGCCAGAGCTAGGGCTACGGGTAGGTGTGGGGTTAGGGTTTAGGGTTTGTGTTAGGTTTAGGGTTAAATGTTAGGGTTAGGGTTAGGGTTAGGGATAGAATTAGGGTTGGGTTAGGTTTAGGGTTTAGGGTTATGGTTAGGGTTAGGTTTAGGGTTTAGGGTTAGGGTCAGGGTTAGGTTTAGTGGTTAGTGTTTGGGTTAGTGTTAGGATTAGGGGTTAGGGTTAACGTTAGGGGTAGGTTTAGGGGTTGTGGTTAGGGTTAGGGTTAGGTTTAGTGTTGGTGCTGTTTAGGGTTAGGTTTAATGTTTAGGGTTAGGGTTAGTTTTAGGGTTTAGGGTTTCGAGATAGGGTTAGGGTTGGGTTAGGGTTAGGGTTATAGCTTACATTTAGGGTTAGTGTTAGAGTTCAGGGTTAAGGTTTAGGATTAGCGTTAAAGCAATGGTTAGGTTTAGGGTTGGGTTAGCGTTATGTTTATGGTTAAGGCTAGGGATAGCAATATGGTTGAGGGCTGGGTCTGGGGCTGGGGCTTGGCCTAGGGCTAGTGTTACGTTTGGGGTTATGGATAGAGTTGGGGTAAGGGTTAGGGTTGGATTAGGTTTGGGGTTAGTGTTTAGGTATGGGTTTAGGGTTAGTGTTAGGATTTAGGTTTAGGTTTAGGGTTAGGGTTAGGGTTAGAGGTAAGGTTAGGGGTTGTTGTTAGTGTTGGGTTTAGGGATAGGGCTAGGTTTGGGTTAGGGTTAGGGTTAAGTTTAGTGTTTAGTGTTAGAGTTAGGGTTAGAGTTAGGGTTTAGGGTTTAGGGATAGCGTTAGGTTTAATGTTAGGGTTAGTGTTAGGAGTAGGGGTAGGGATAGGGGAGGTGGTTAAGGTTAGGATTAGTGTTAAGGTTAGGGTTGTGTCAGGGTTAGGGGTAAGGGTAGGTAGATGGGTAGTAGTAGGTTTAGGGTTAGGTTTAGGGTTAGGGTTTAGGGTTAGTGTTGGGGGTTGGGGTTAGGGTTAGGGTCAGGGTTGGGCTAAGTTTAGGGTTAGGGTTAGGGTTAGGGTTTAGAGTTTATGGGTAGGGTTATGGTTAGGGATAGTGCTAGGGTTATATCTGGGGCTAGGGTTAGGGTTAGGGTTGGGCTAGGGTTAGGGTTGGTTTAAGATTGGGTGAGTTTTGGGTTAGAATTAGGGGTAGGGTTAGGGTTGAGTAAGGGTTAAGGTTAGGGTTGGGGTAGGGGTAGGGTTGGGTTAGGTTTAGGGTTAGGGGTAGGGGTGGGGTAGGGTTAAAAGTATGTGTGGGTTAGGGTTAGGGTTAGGGTTGGGTTAGGGTTAGGTTAGGGTTAGGGGTTAGGGTTAGGGTTAGGTGTTAGGTGTTAGGGTTAGGGTTAGGGTTAGGGGTTGGGATTAGTGTTAGGGTCAGGGTTAGGGTTGGGGGTTAGGGGTTAGGTTGAGGGTTGGTGTTAGGGTTATGTTTAGGGTTAGTGTTACTTTTTGGGGTTAGGGGTTAGGGTTAAGGTTTGGGGTTAGGGTTAGGGTTAGGGTTTAGGGTTTGGGTTAGGGTTAAGGTTAAAGTTAGGGTCAGGGTCAGGGTCAGCGTCAGCGTCAGGGTTTAGGGTCAGGATTAGCATTAGGGTTAGCGTTAGGGTTAGGGTTAGGGTTACTGTTAGGTTTAGTGTTAGGGCTAGGGATAGCGTTAGGGCTGGGGCTAAGGTTAGGGAGTTATGTTAGGGTTTAGGGTTAAGGTTAGGGTTAGGATTGGGTTAGGGTTTAGGATTAGTATTAGGGGTTGGGGTTAGTTTTAGGGTCACAGTTGGGTTAAGGTTAGGGTTAGGGTTAGGTTTAGGGTTTAGAATTTAGGGGTAGGGTTATGGTTAATGTTGGTGCTAGGGTTGGGTCTGGGGCTAGAGCTAGGTTTATGCCTGGCTGGGGCTAGGATTAGGGTTAGTGTTGGGTGAATTTTAGGGTTAGTGTTAGGGGTAGCAGTTGGATTGGGTTAGGGTTGAGGTTAGGTTTAGGGGTAGGGGTAGTGTTGGGTTAGGTTTGGGTTTGGGGTTAGGGTTAGGGTTGGGTTGGGGTTAGGGTTAAGGGTTAGGTTTAGGTTTTAGAGTTAGGGTTAGGTTAGGGTTAGAGTTTAGGGTTAGGGTTACTGTTAGGGTTGGGGTTAGGGGTTTAGGTGGTAGGGTTAGGGTTAGGGTTATGATTAGGGTTGGGGTTAGGGTTAGGGTTAGGGATTAGGGTTTAGGAATACGGTTAGGGTTAGTGCTAGCATTAGGAGTAGGTTTAGGGTTAGGGATAGGTTTACTGTTAGTGTTAGACGAGTTAGGGTTAGGCTTAGGGTTAGGGTTAGGGTTTAGGGTTATGGTTAAGAATAGGGTTAGGGTTAGGCCTAGTGATAGGGTTAGGCCTAGGGCTAGTGCTAGTGCTAAGGATAGGGTTAGGGTTAGTGTTGGGGTACGGTTAGGGGGTAGTGTTGGGGTTGGGATTAGGGATAGGATTAGGATTAAGGTTAGTGTTATGGTTAGGGGTGCGGTTAGGGTAAGGGTCAGAAGAGGTTTCGGTTTAGGGTTAGGGTTAGAATATGGTTAGGGTTAAGGTTAGGATTAGGATTAGGGTACGATTATGGGTAGGGTTGGGGTTGGGGTTATGGTTAGGTTTAGGGTTTAGGGTCAGGGTTTGGTTCAGGGTTAGGGTTAGGGATTAGGGTTAGGGGTAGGGTTAGTGGTAGGAGTATGGGTTGGGTTTGGGTTAGGGTTAGGGTTTGGGTTTGATTTAGGGTAATCATTAGTGTTACAGTTAGCATTAAGTTTAGGGTTAGGGTTGGGTTAAGGTTAGGCGTAGGGGTATGGGGAAGGGTACGTGTTAGGGTTAGGGTCAGGGGTTAGGTTTATGGTTAGGGTAGGTATAGGTTTAGGGTTGGGGTTGGGGTTAGGGATGGAATTAGGTTTAGGGTTAACTTTAGGGTTAGGGTTAGAGTATGGTTAGGGTTAGGGTTCAAAGAGGTTTTGGTTTAGGGTACGGGTTAGAATAGGGTTAGGGATAGGGTTAGGGATAGGGTGCGGTTAGGGTAAGCATTGGGGTTGGGGTTGGGTTTAGGGTTAGGGTTAGGGTTTGCATTACTCTTAGGTTTAGGGTTAGAAGAGGTTCCGGTTTAGGGTATGATTTAGCATTAGGGTTAGGGGTTAGGCTTAGGGTTAGGGTTAGGGTTAGGTTTAGGGTTTAGGGTTAGTAGTAGGGAGAGCGGTATGTGTTGGGGTTTGGGTTAGGGTTAGGATTAGGGTTGGGTTAGGGTTACGGTTAGGGTTTATGGTTAGGGTTATGGTTAGGGTTAGTGTTAGAGTTAGGGTTAATGTTAAGGTTGGGGTAAGGGTCAGCTTTAGGGTTAGGGTTAGCGTTAGGGTTGTTTTATGCTTAGGGATAGGGGTAGGAGTAACGTAAGGGAATGGGTTGGGGTTAGGTTCGGGTTGGGGTTAGGTTCGGGTTAGGGGTTAGGGTTAGCATTACTCTTAGGGTTAGGGTTAGAAGAGGTTTCGTTTAGGGTTAGGGTTAGGGGTTAGGCTTAGGGTTAGGGTTAGGGTTGGGTTATGGTTAGGGTTAGTGTTAGGTTTAGGGTTAGGGTAGGTTTAAGTTTAGTGTTGGGGTTGGGGTTAGGGATAGAATTGGGGTTAGGGTTACTGTTAGGGTTAGGGTTAGAAGAGGATTAGGTTTAAGGTTACGGTTACCATAGGGTTAATTTTACTGGTAGGGTTAGGGGTGCGGTTAGGGTTAGGATCGGGGGTTGGGGTTAGGGTCAAGATTAGGGTTATGGTTTAGGGTTAGGTTTAGGGGTTGGGGTTAGATTAGTGTTAGGTTAGGGGTTATGGTTATGGTTAGGGTTTGGGGTAGGGGGTAGGGGTAGGGGAATGGGTTGGGGTTAGGGTTACTGTTAGTATTATTGTTGTATAAGGATTAGGGATAGTTTAGTGTTTAGGGTTAGGGTTAGTGCTAGGTATTCGGGTTTAGTGATAGTGTTAGGGTAAGGAATATGGTTAGGGTTAGGGTTAGAGTTGGGTTACGGTTAGGTTTAGGGTTATGGTTTAAGGTTTAGGGTTAAAGTTAGGGTTAGGGTATAGGATTAGGGTTTGGGTCAAGTTTTGGGTTAGGGGTTAGGATTAGGGGTAGGGGTAGCGGTATGTGTTGCAGTTTGGGTTGGGGTTAGGGTGAGGGTTGGGTTGGGGTTAGGGTTAGGGTTTAGGCTTGGGTTGGGGTTAGTGTTAGAGTTAGGGTTAGGGTTGGGGTTAGGGTTTAGGGTTAGGGTTGGGGTTTAGGGTTAGGGTTAGGGATAGTATTAGTGGTATAATTAGGGTTAGTGTTGGGGTTGGAGTAAGGGTTAGCGTTAGGGTTAGGATTATGTTTAGGGTTAGGATTAGGGTTAGAGTTAGGTTAAAGTTAGGGTACGGTTAGGGTTAGGGATGGGATTGGGGTTAGGGTTGGGGTTATGGGTTAGGGTTACGTTTGGGTTATGGTTATGGTTAGGGTTATTGTTTACGGTTGGGGTTAGGGTTAAGGTTAGGGATTAGGGTTTAGAGGTAGGGTTAGAGTTAGGGTTAGTGTTAGGATTAAGGGTAGGGTTAGGGTTAGGGATAGGTTTCGGGTTAGTGTTAGAAGAGTTAGGGTTAGGATTAGGGTTATGGTTAGGGGTTGTGTTAGGGTTAGGGATAAGGATAGGTTAGGTGTAGGGGTAGATTTGGGGTTAGGGTTAGAGAAGTTAGGGTCAGGGTTAGGGTTATGGTTAGGGTTATGGTTAGGGTTTAGGGTTAAGTTTAGGAATAGGGTTAGTGTTAGTTTTAGGGTTAGTGTTAGGGTTGTGGTTAGGGTTAGGATTAGGTTTAGGGTTAGTGTTATTTTTGGGTTAGTGTTAGGGTTAGCGTTAGGGTGAGGGTTAGGGTTTGGTTAGGGTTAGGGGTAGGGGTAAGGGTAGTTGTACGTGTTGCGGTTATGGTTAGGTTTGGGGTTAGGGTATGTTTGGGTTTAGGGCTAGGGGTTAGAATAGGGTTTGGGTTAGGTTAGAGTTAGGGTATGGTTAGGGTTAGGGTTGGGGTTGGGGTTATGGTTAGGGTTAGGGTTAGGTTTAGGGTTAGGTTTAGGTTATGGTTAGGGTTAAGGTTATTGTTTAGGGTTAGGGTCAGCGTTAGGGATTAGGTTTTAGTGATAGGGTTAGGGTTAGTGTTAGGATTAGGGGTAGTGTTAGGGTAAAGTGTAGGTTTAGGGTTGGGGTTAGATGAGTTAGGGTTAGGGTTAGGGTTGGGTTAGGGGTTAGGGTTAGGGTTAGTGTTGGGGTTAGGGTCCAGAATTTATTGTTAGGGTTAGGGTTTAGGGTTAGTGTTAGTGTTAGGGTTAGGGTTAGTGTTATGGTTGGGGTAAGGGTTAGCGTTAGGGTTAGGATTAGGTTTAGAGTTAGCGTTAGGTTAAGAGTTAGATTACAGTTAGGGTACGGTTAGGGTTAGGGATGGGGTTGGGGTTAGAGTTAGGTTTATGGGTTAGGGTTATGTTTGGGTTATGGTTAGGGTTAGGGTTAGTGTTTAAAGTTAGGGTTAGGGTTAAGGTTAGGGATTAGGGTTTAAAGATAGGGTTAGAGTTAGGGTTAGTGTTAGTATAAAGGGTAGCGTTAGGGTTAGGGATAGGTTTAGGGTTAGTGTTAGACGAGTTAGGGTAGGGTTAGGGTTATGGTTAGGGTTGTGTTAGGGTTAGGGATAGGGATAGGGCTAGGGGTAGGGGTAGGTTTAAGGTTAGGGTTAGACAAGTTAGGGTTGGGGCCTGGGTTATGGTTAGGATTATGGTTAGGGTTTAGGGTTAGGTTTAGGGATAGGGTTAGTGTTAGTGTTAGGGTTAGTGTTAGGGTTGGGGTTAGGGTTAGGATTAGGTTTAGGGTTAGTGTTATTTTTGGGGTAGTGTTAGGTTTAGCGTTAGAGTGAAGGTTAGGGTTTGCTTAGGGTTAGGGTTAGGGGGTAGGGGTAAGGGTAGGTGTATGTGTTGCAGGTAGGGATAGGTTTTGGGTTAGGGTAGGTTTAGGTTTAGGGCTGGGGTTAGAATAGGGTTAGGGTTAGGTTAGGGTTAGGGTATGGTTAGGGTTAGTGTTGGGGTTGGGGTTACAGTTAGGGTTAGGGTTAGGTTTAGGGTTAGGTTTGGGTTATGGTTAGGGTTATGGTGAGTGTTTAGGGTTAGGGTCATCGTTAGGGATTAGGGTTTAGTGATAAGTTTAGTGTTAGTGTTAGTGTTAGGATTAGGGGTAGTGTTAGGGTAAGGGGGTAGGTTTAGGGTTAGGGTTAGACGAGTTAGGGTTTAGGGTTTTGGTTGGGTTAGGGTTAGGGTAGAAGAGTTAGGGTTAGGGTTAGTGTTTAGGGTTAGGGTTAGGGTTAGGGATTAGGGTTTAGGGATTGGGTTAGGGTTAGGGTTAGGGATTAGTGGTAGGGCTAGGGTATGTGTTGGTTTAGGGTTAGGTTTAGGGTTTGGGTTACGGTTAGGTTTCAAGGTTTAAGATAGGGTTAGGGTTAGTGTTTAGAGTTAGGGTTATGGTTAGTGTTTAGGCTTAGGGTTAGGGTTAGGGTTAGTGTTAGTGTTAGGGTTAGGGTTAGAATTTTGGGTTAGGGTTAGAGTTTAGGGTTAGGGTTAGGGTTAGGGTTACTGTTAGGGTTAGGGTTAGGATTTAGGGTTAGGTTTATGATTAGGGTTTAGGATTAGGGTTAGGGTTAGTGTTAGTGTTAGGGTTAGGGTTAAAGTTTAGGGTTAGAGTTAGGGTTTAGGTTTAGGGTTAGGGTTAGTTTTAGTGTTAGAGTTAGGGTTAGTGTTATGATTGGGGTAAGGGTTAAAATTAGGGTTAGTGTTAGGCTTAGAGTTAGGGTTAGGGGTAAGGGTTGGGTTACAGTTAGGGTACGGTTAGGGTTTGGGATGGGGTTGGGGTTAGGGTTATGGTTATGGGTTAGGGTTAGGTTTGGGTTATGGTTAGGTTTAGGGTTAGTGTTTACAGTTAGTGTTAGGGATTAAGATTACGGATTAGGGTTAGGGTTAGGGTTAGGGTTAGGGATAGGGTGAGGGGTAGGGGTAGGTTTAGGGTTAGTGTTAGACAAATCAGAGTTAAGGTTAGGGTTATGGTTAGGGTTACAGATAGGGTTATGGTTAGGGTTTAGGGTTTGGGTTAGAGATAGGGTTAATGTTAGTGTTAGGGTTAGTGTTAGGGTTGAGGTTAGGGGTTAGGGTTAGGTTTCGGTTTAGGGTTAGTGTTAGGATTAGCGTTAGGGTTACAGTTAGTGTTTGGTTAGGGTTAGGGGTAGGGGTAGGGTAAGGGTAGGTATATGTGTTGCGGTTAGGGTTAGGTTTTGGGTTAGGGTAGGTTTAGGTTTAGGGCTAGGGTTAGAATAGGGTTAGGGTTAGGTTAGTGTTAGGGTATGTTTAAGTTTAGGGTTGGAGCTGGGCTTACGGTTAGGGTTAGGGTTAGGTTTGGTTTATGGTTAGTGTTAGGGTTAGTGTTTAGGTTTAGGGTCAGCGTTCGCGATTAGGGTCTAGTGATAGGGTTAGGGGTAGCGTTAGTGTTAGGATTAGGGGTAGGTTTAGGTTAAAGGGTAGGTTTAGGGTTAGGGTTAGACGAGTTAGGGTTAGGTTTAGGTTAGTGTTAGGGTTAGGGTTAGAAGAGTTAGGGTTATGGTTAGGGTTTATGTTAATATTTAGGGTTCGGTTTAGGGTTAGTGTTAGGGTTAGCATTAGGGTTAGGGTTAGGATTTGGTTAGGGTTAGGGGTAGGGTAAGGGTAGGGGTATGTGTTGGGGTCAGGGTTATGGTTTGGTTATGGTTAGGGTTAGTTTTAGGGTTAGGGTTTAGGGTTTAGGGTTAGGGTGAAGGTTAGGGGTAGGGTTAGGCTTAAGGACTAGTTTAGGCCTAGGGGCTGGTGCTGGGGCTATGGCTAGAGTCAGGCTAGGGTTAGGGTTAGGGTTAGGGTTAGTGTTGAGTTTAGGGTTAAGGTTTGGTTAGGTTTAGGGGTAGGGGCAAGGGTAGGGGTATGGGTTGGGTTAGGTTAGGATTTGGGTTAGGGTTGGATTAGGGTTTGGATTAGTAATAGGGTTTAGGGTTAGAGTTAAGGGTAGGGGTAGGGTTAGGCCTAAGGATAGGGTTAGGACTAGGGCTAGTGCTAGGGCTATGGCTATGGCTAGACTCGGGATAGGGTTAGGGTTAGGGTTTAGGGTTTGGGTTAGGGTTCGGGGTTAGTGTTAGTGTTAGGGTTAGGGTTTGGGTTTCGGGTTAGGGTTAGGGTTAGGGCTAGGAATTACGGTTAGGGTCAGGGTTAGGGTTTGGGGTTAGGGTTAGGGTTAGGAAAAGGGTTTAGGCTTAGAATAGGTGTTAGGGTTAAAGATAGGGTTAGGGTTAGCGTTTGGCCTAGGGCTAGGGATAGGGTTAGGGTTAGGGTAGACTTAGAGTTAGGGTTAGTGTTTAGTGTTAGGGTTAAGTTTAGGGTTAGGGTTTAGGGTTTAGGAATAGGATTAGGGTTAGGGTTAGGTTTAGGTTTAGGGCTAGGTATAGTTTAAGGGCTAGGGCTAGTGCTATGGCTAGGGCTAGGATCGGGCTATGGTTAGGGTTAGGGTTGAGTTTTAGGTTAGGGTTAGGGTTATGGTTTAGGGTTAGCGTTAGGGGTTAGGATTAGTGTCTGGATAGGGTAGGGTTGGCGTTGGGGTTAATTTTGAGTGTTAGGTTTAGCATTACTATTAAGTTTAGGGTTAGAAGAGGATTAGGTTTAGGGTTAGGGTTAGAATAGGGTTAGGGCTAGGGTTAGGGGTAGGTTTAGGGGTTGTGGTAAGTGTTATGGTTAGGGGTTAGTGTTAGGGTCAGGTTAGGGTTAAGGTAAGGGTTAGTGTTTAGTTTTAGTGTTAGGGTTAGTGTTACGGTTTAGGGTTTGAGGCATAGGCTTAGGGGTAATGATAGGGTTAGGGTTTGTGGTTAAGTTTAGGGTTAGGTTTAGAGTTAGGGTTAGGGGTAGGGGTAGGGATAGGGTTAGGGTTACAGGTAGGTTTTGACCAGTTATGGTTAGGGATAGTGTTAGGTTTATTGTTATGTTTAGGTTTAGAGTTAATGTTAGGTTTAGGGTTTGGGTTACAGTTAGGGATAGGGTTAGTTTTAGGGTTAGGGTTAGGTTTAGGTTTAGGTAGGGTTTAGGGTTAGTGTTAGGGTTAGTGTTAGGGTTAGGGTTAGTGTTAGGGTTAGTGTTACGGTTATGGTTAGTGTTCGGTGTAAGGGTAGTGGTAGGGGAATGGGTTGGAGTTAAGGTTATGGTTAGTTTTATTGTTGTGTAAGGATTAGGGTTAGTGTTAGTGTTTAGGGTTAGGGTTAGTGTTAGGGTTTAGGGTTTAGTGTTAGTGTTAGGGAAGGGGTTATGGTTAGGGTTACTGTTAGAGTTGGGTTAGCGTTACAGTCAGGGTTACGGTTTAATGTTTAGGGTTAGGGTTAGGGTTAGGTTTAGGGTTAGGGTATGGGTCAGGTTTAGGGTTAGGGTTTAGGGTAGGGGTAGGGGTAGCGGTATGTGTTCAAGTTTGGGTTAGGGTTAGGGTTAGGGTTGTGTTAGGGTTAGGGTTAGGGTTCAGGTTTTGGGATTAGGGTTAAGAATAGGGTTAGGGTTAGGCCAGGGATAGGGTTAGGCCTAGGGTTAGTGCTAGTAGTAAGGCAAGGGTTAGCATTAGTGTACGGTTAGGGGTAGCATGGCGGTTGGGATTAGAGATAGGATTAGGGTTAAGGTTAGGGTTAGGGTTAGGGTACAGTTAGGGTTAGGGTCAGAAGAGATTTCAGTTTAGAATTAGGGTTAGAATAGTGTTACGGTTAAGGTTAGGGTTAGGGTTAGGGTACGGTTAGGGGTAGGGATGAGGTTGGGGTTAGGGGTTACGTTTAGGGTTTAGGGTTAGGGTTTGGTTCAGAGTTAGGGTTAAGGGTTATTGTTGGGGGTAGTGTTAGGGTAAGAGTATGGGTTGGGGTTTGGGTTGGGGTTAGGGTTAGATTTAGGGTAATGGTCAGGGTTACGGTTAGCGTTAGGGTTAGGGATAGGGTTGGGTTAGGGTTAGGGATAGGGATATGGGTAAGGGTAGGGGTTAGGGTTGGTATAGGTTTAGGGTTGGGATTGGGTTTAGGGATAGGATTAGGGTTAGGTTAAGGTTAGGGTTAGGGTTGGGGTTGGGGTTGGGGTTAGGGTTAGTGTTAGGGTTAGCATTACTCTTAGGGTTAGGGTTTGAAGACGTTTCAGTTTAGGGTAAGGTTTAGGGTTAGGGTTAGGGGTTGAGGCTTAGGGTTAGGGTTAATGTTGGGTTATGGTTAGGGTTAGGGTTAGTGTTTAGGGTTAGGGTTAGGGTTAGGGTTAGGGTTAGGGTTAGGGTTAGTGTTAGTATTAGGGTTAGGTTTAGGGGTTGTGATTAGAGGCAGAGTTAGGGATAGAGTTGGTTAGGGTTAGGGGTTAGGGTTAGGGTTAGGGTTTGGGTTAGCGATCGGATAGGGTTAGGGTTAGGGCTAGGGCTATGTTTAGTGCTAGGGCTAGGGATATTTTTAGGGGTAGGCTAAGGCTAGGGCTAGGGTTAGGGTTAGGGATAGAGGTAGGGTTAGGAGTTGTAGTTAGTGTAAGGGTTATGGTTATGGTTAGGGTTTGGATAGGGGTTGGTTAGAGTTAGTGTTTAGTGTTAGTGTTAGGGTTTAGGGTTTAGGGATATGGTTAGGGTTAGGGTTAGGGTTAAGGGAGGAATAGGGTTAGGGGTTGTGTTTAGGGTTTGGGTTGGGTTAGAGTTAATTTTATTGTTACGATTTTGGGATTAAAGTTAGAGTTAGTGTTAGGGTTAAGGTATAGGGTAGGGTTAGAGTTCTGATTTTAGGTTAGGGTGAGGGTTGGGTTTAAGGATGAGGGATTAGGGATTAGGTTTATTGTTAGGGTTACGGTTAGGGCTAAGCATAGGGTTAGTACTAGGGCTAGTTCTAGGGCTAGGGCTAGGGCTAGGGAAAGGGTTAGGGTTAGTGATTAGTGTTATGGTTAGGGTTAGAGTTAAGGGTAGGGTACGGTTAGGTGTAGTGTTGGAGTTGAGGTTAGGGGTTAGCTTTAGGGTTTAGGATTAGGATTTGGTTCTGGGTTAGGTTTAGAAGTTAGGGTTAGGGGTAGGGTTAGTGGTAGGAGTATGGGTTTGGGTTTGGGTTAAGGTTAGGGTTAGGGTTGGGTTTAGGGTAATGGTTAGTGTTACAGTTAGCATTAGGGTTACGGTTAGGGTTGGGTTAGGGGTAGGGGTTTGGGTAAGGGTAGGTGTTAGGGTTAGGGTTAGGTTTAGGGTTCGGTTTATGGTTAGGGTAGGTACAGGTTTATGGTTGGGGTTGGGGTTAGGGATAGGATTAGGGTTAGGGTTAGGTTTAGGTTTAGGGTTAGATTACAGTTAGGGTTGGGTTCAAAGACGTTCGGTTTAGGGTTAGGGTTAGAAAAGGGTTAGGGATAGGGTTAGGGTTAGGGATACGGTTAGGATTAGGGCTGGGGTTGCGGTTGGGGTTAGGGATAGTGTTAGGGTTAGCATTACTCTTAGGTTTAGGGTTAGAAGAGGTTTTTGGTTTAGGGTTAGATTTAGGCTTAGGGTTAGGGGTTGGGCTTAGGGTTACGGTTAGGGTTAGGTTTAGATTTTAGGGTTAGGGGTAGGGGTAGCAGTATCTGTGGGGTTTGGGTTAGGGTTAGGGTTGGGTTAGGGTTACCGTTATGGTTTATGGTTAGGGTTAGGGTTAGTGTTAGTGTTAGAGTTAGGTTTAGTGTAAGGTTGGGGTAAGGGTTAGCGTTAGGGTAAGGGTTAGGGTTAGGTTTAGGGTTGTTTTAGGGTTAGGTGTAGGGGTAGGGGTAACGGTAAGGGTATGGGTTGCGGTTAGGGTAGGATTAGGGTTAGGGTTAGCATTACTCTTAGGGTTAGGGTTAGAAAAGCTTTCTTTTCAGTAAGGCTTAAAGTTAGGGTTAGGGGTTAGGCTTAGGGTTAGGGTTAGGGTCGGGTTATGGTTACGGTTAGTGTTAGGTTTAGGTTTAGGGTAGGTTTAAGTTTAGTGTTGGGGTTGGGTTTAGGGATAGGGTTAGGGTTAGTGTTAGAGTTAGGGTTAGGGTTAGTTGAGGATTAGGTTTAGGGTTACGGTTACCATAGGATTCGGGTTAGTGTTAGGGTTAGGGTACAGTTAGTGTTAGGGTTGGGGTTAGGGGTTAGGTTAGGGTTATGGATTAGGGTTAGGGTTGGGGTTATGGGTTAGTGTTAGGGTTAGGGTAAGGTTAGATTAGAGGTTACAGTTATGGTTAATGTTCGGGTAGGGGGTAGGGGTAGGGGAATGGGTTGGGGTTAGGGTTACAGTTAGTTTTATTGCTGTATAAGAATGGGGTTAGTGTTAGTGTTTAGGGTTAGGGTAAGTGTTAGGGTTTAGGGTTTAGTGATAAAGTTAGGGTAAGGGATAAAGTTAGGGTTAGGGTTAGGGTTAGAGTTGGGTTAGGGTTAGGGTTAGGGTTATGGTTTAAGGTTTAGGGTTAGGGTTAGGGTTTAGGGTTAGGGTTTCGGTCAGGTTTAGGGTTAGGGGTTAGGTTCAAGATTTGTGGTATGTGTATGTGTTGGGGTTTGGGTTAGGGTTGGGGTTAGGGTTGGGTTATGGTTAGGGTTAAGTTTCAAAGTTTTAGATACTGTTAGGGTTAGTGTTTAGGGTTAGGGTTACGGTTAGGGTTTAGGCTTAGGGTTAGGGTTAGGGTTAGTGTTAGTGTTAGGGTTAGGGTTACAGTTTAGGTTTAGGGTTAGGGTTAGGGTTAGTGTTAGTGTTAGAGTTAGGGTTAGTGTTAGGGTTGGGGTAAGGGTTAACGTTAGGGTTAGGGTTAGGGTTAGAGTTAGGGATAGGGTTAGAGTTAGGTTACAGTTAGGGTATGGTTAGGGTTAGGGTTAGGGTTAGGGTTAGATATGGGTTATGGTAGGGTTATGGTTAGTGTTTACGGTTAGGGTTAGGGTTAAGTTTATGGATTAGGGTTTAGGGTTAGGGTTAGGGCTAGGGTTATGGTTAGGATTAAGGGCACGTTTAGGGTTAGGAATGCTTTAGGGTTAGTGTTAGAGAGTTAGGGTTAGGGTTCGGGCTAGGGTTATGGTTAGGGTTGTGTTTGGGTTAGGGATAGGGGTAGGGTTAGGGGTAGGTGTAGGTTTAGGGTTTGGGTTAGACGAGTTATGGTTAGGGTTAGGGTTAGGGTTATGGTTAGGGTTTAGGGTTAGGGTTAGGGATAGTGTTAGTTTTAGGGTTAGTGTTAGGGTTGGGGTTAGGGTTTAGGGTTAGTGTTAATGTTTGGGTTAGTGTTAGGTTTAGCATTAGGGTTAGGGTTAGGCTTTGGTTAGGGTTGGGGTAGGGGTAGGGGTAAGGGTAGGTGTATGTGTTGCGGTTAGAGTTAGGTGTTGGTTTAGGGCAGGTTTAGGTTTAGGGCTGGGGTTAAAATAGAGTTAGGGTTAGGGGTTAGTGTTAGGGTTGGGGTAGGGTTAGGGGTAGGGGTTGGGGTTAGTGTAGGGGTATGGGTAGCGGTTAGGGTTAGGTTTTGGTTTAGGTTTCGGTAGGGTTAGGTTTAATTTTAGGGTTAGAGTTTTGGGTTTAGATTTAGGGTTAAGGGTAGGGGTCGGGTTAGACCCTAAGGATAGGGTTAGGACGACGGCTAGTGCTAGGGGTAGGGCTAGGGCTAGACTAGGGTTAGGGTTATTGTTAGGTTAGGGTTAGGGTTAGGATTTAGAGTTAGGGATAGGGTTAGTGCTAGGGTTAGGGTTAGTGTTAGGGTTGGGTTTGGGGTTAGGATTAGGTTTAGGTTTAGGGTTAGGGTTAGTGTTAGGGTTAGCGTTAGGGTTAGGGTTAGGGTTTGGTTAGGGTTAGGGGTAAGGGTAAGTGTGGGGTATGGGTTGGGGTTAGGGTTATGGTTTGCTTAGGGTTGGGTTAGGGTTAGGATTAGTTTTAGGGTTAGGGTTTTTGGTTTAGGGTTAGGGTTAAGGGTAGGGTTAGGGTTGGCTTAAGGATAGGGTTAGGCCTAGGACTAGTGCTAGTGATATGGCTAGAGTCAGGCTAGGGTTAGGGTTAGGGTTAGGGTTTAGGGTTAGGGTTAGGTATAGGGTTAGTGTTAGTGTTAGGGTTAATATTAGGGTTGGGGGTTACGGTTTCGGTTTAGGGTTATGGTTAAGGTTAGAGTTAAGGTTAGGTTAGTGTTAGGGTTAGTGTTAGGGTTACGGTTTAGTGTTAGAGTTATGGCTTGTGTTAAAATTAGGGGTTAGGGTTACGGTTAGGTTAGGGGTTACGGTTCGGGTTCGGGGTAGGAGTAGGGAATGGGTTGGGTTAGGGTTACAGTTAGGTTTAGGGTGGTGTAAGAATTTGGGTTACGGTTAGTGTTTAGCGTGAGGGTTAGTGTTAGGGTTTAGGGTTTATTGATAGAGTTAGCGTAAGAGATAGGTTTATGGTTAGGGTTAGAGTTAGAGTTGGGTTAGGGTTAATGTTAAGGTTTAAGGTTTAGGGTTAGGGTTAGGGTTAGGGTTAGATTTGAGTTATGGTTAGGGTTAGGGTTAGTGTTTTGGGTTAGGCATTAGGGTTTAGGAATAGAGTTAGGGTTAGTGTTAGGGGATAGGGGTAAGGGTAGGGGCTTGGGTTGGAGTTAGGGTTAGGGTTAGGATTGGGTTAGGGTTAGTGTTAGGGTTAGGGTTCAGGGTTAGGGTTAGGGTTTGTGTCATGGTTAGGGTTAGGGGTTAGGGGTAGGGGTAGGGTTAGAGGTAGGGGTATGTGTTGGGGTTTGGTTAGGGTTAGGGTTAGGGTTCATGGTTTAGGGATAGGGTTAGTGTTAGGGTTAGGGCTAGGGAGAGGGTTAGGGCTAGGGCTAGGGTTAGTGTAAGAAGTAGGGTTCAGTGTTAAGGTTTTGGTTACCTTTAGGGTTAGGGTACGTTAGGGTTAGGGTTGGGGTTTGGCATAGGGTTAGGGTTAGAGTTAGTTGTTAGGGTTAGGGTTAGGGTTAGGGATTAGGGTTTAGGGATAGGGTTAGTGTTAGAGTTAGGGAATAGGGGTAGTGGTAGGGGTATGGGTTTGAGTTAAGGTTAGGGTTAGGATAGGGTTAGGGTTAGGGTTAGGGTTAGGGTAGGGTTAGGGATTAGGGTTTAGGGATAGGGTTAGGGTTAGGGTTAGTGTTAGGTTTAGCCTTAGGGTTAGGGTTAGGGTTTGGTTAGGGTTAGGGTTTGGTTAGGGTTAGGGTTAGGGGTAGGGGTAAGTGTGGTGTATGGTTTGGGGTTAGGGTTAGGGTTTGGTTAGGTTTAGGGGTAGGGGTAGGGGTAAAGGTAGGTGTATGGTTTGGGGTTAGGGTTAGGGTTAGGGTTGGGTTATGGTTAGGGTTTGTTTTAGGGCTAGGGTTTATCATTTAGGATTAGGGTTAAGGGTAGGGGTAGGGTTTAGGGTTAGGTTAGGGTTAGGTTTTAGAGTTAGGGTTAGGGTTAGGGTTAGGTTTTAGAGGCACGGTTATGGTTAGGGTTTGGGTTGTGGTTAGGTTTACGGTTAGGGTTAGGTTTAGGTTTAAGATAGGTTTATGTTTAGGGTTAGGGTTTGGTTTAGGGATAGGATTAGGGTTAGCATTACTGGTAGGGTTAAGGTTAGAAGCGGTTTAGGTTTAGGGTTAGGTTTAGATTAGGGTTAGGGGTTGGATTTAGGTTTCAGTTAGGGTATGGTTAGCGTTAGGGTTGGGGTTGGGGTTAGGATTAGGATTAGGTTTAGGTTTAGGGCTAGGGTTAGTGTTAGGGTGAGTGTTAAGGTTTGGGTTAGGGTTTGGTTAGGGTTAGGGGTAGGGGTAAGGGTAAGTTTGCGGTTAGGGTTAGGGTTTGGGTTAGTGTTGGATTGAGGTTAGGGTTAGGTTTTGTTTTAGGGTTAGGATTTAGGGTTTAGGGTTAGGGTTAAGGATAGGGGTAGGGTTAGGCCTAAGGACAGTGTTAGGCCTAGGGCTAGTTCTAGGGCTATGGCTAGGAAAGGCTACAATTAGGGTTATGATTAAGTTTTAGGGTTAGGGTTAGGATTAGGGTTTAGGGTTATGGTTAGGGATAGGGTTTGCGTTAGTGTTAGAGTTAGTGTTAGGGTTGGGTTAGGGTTAGGGTTAGGATTAGGTTTAGGGTTAGTGTTAGGGTTCGGGTTAGTGTTAGGGTTTTGTTAGGGTTAGGGGTAGGGGTAGGGGTAAGGGGTAGGTGTATGGTTTGCATTTAGGTTTAGGTTTGGGGTTAGGGTAGGGTTAGTGTTAAGGTTAGTTTTAGGGTTAGAGTTTAGGGTTTAGGGTTAGGGTTAAGGGTAGGGGTAGGGTTAGACCTAGGATAGGGTTAGGGCAAGGGCTAGTGATAGGGGTAGGGCTAGGGCTAGACTAGGTTTAGGGTTAGGGTTAGGGGTTTAGGTTTAGGGTTAGGGTTAGTTTTTAGAGTTAGGGATAGGGTAAGTGTTAGTGTTAGGGTTAGGGTAGGGGTTAGGTTTATGGTTAGGTTTAGGTTTAGGCTTAGTGTAGGTTTAGGTTTAGGGTTGGAGTTGGGGTTAGAGATAGGATTAGGATTAGCGTTACTGCTAGGGTTAGGGTTAGAAGAGGTTTAGGTTTAGGGTTAGGGTTAGAAGAGGCTTAGGGTTAGGGTTAGGTTAGAGTTAGGGTATGGTTAAAATTAGGGTTGGTGTTGAGGTTAAGGTTAGCGTTAACGTTAGGGGTTAGGGTTAGGTTTAGGGTTAGGTTTGGGTTATAGTTAACGTTAGGGTTAGTGTTTAGGGTTAGGGTCAGGGTTAGGTATGAGGGTTTAGTGTTAGTGTTAGGGTTAGGGTTAGTGTTAGGATTAGGGGTAGGTTTAGGGTTAGGCGTAGGTTTAGTGTTAGGGTTAGACGATTTAGGGTTAGGGTTGGGTTAGGTTTGGGTTAGGGTTAGGGGTAGGAATAGGGTTAGGGGTAGGGGTAGGTTTAGGGTTAGGATTAGACGACTTAGGGTAAGGGTTAGTGTTAGGGTAAGGCTTGGTTATGGTTAGGGTTAGAGTTAGAGTTACGTTTAGGGTTATGGTTAGGGTTAGGGTTTAGGGTTAGGGTTAGGGTTAAGGTTAGGGTTAGGGTTTGGGTTAGGGTTACGGTTAGGGTTAGGGTTAGGGTTTAGGGTTTAGGGTTAGGGTTAGGGTTATGGTTAGGGTTAGGGTTTAGGGTTAGGGATTAGGGTTTAAGGATAGGGTTAGTGTTAGGGTTAGGGGTTAGGGGTTGGGGTAAGGGTGTGGGTTGGAGTTAGATTTAGGGTTAGGATTGGGTTAGGGTTAGTGTTAGGGTTAGGGTTTAGGGTTAAGGTTATTAGGTTGGGGTTAGGGTTAGGATTAGTGTTAGGGTTAGGGTTTAGGGTTAGGGTTATGGTTAGGATTTAATGTTAGGGTTAGGGTCATATTTAGTGTTAGTGTTAGGATTACGGCTAGGGTTGAGGTTAGGTTTAGGTTTAGGGTTGGGGTTGGAGTTAGGGATAGGATTAGGGTAGGCATTACTGTTAGGGTTAGGATTCGAAGAGGTTTAGGTTTAGGGTTAGGGTTAAGATTAGAGGTAGGCTTAGGTGTTGTGGTTAGGGTTAGGGTTAGGGTTGGGTTAGGGGTAGGGGTAGGGATAAGTTTAGTGGTAGGGGTAAGTTTAAGATTAGGTTTAGTCGAATTAGTGTTAGGGTTAGGGTTAGGGATAGTGTTAGGGTTACGGTTAGGTTTAGGGTTAGAGTTAGGGTTAGGGTTAGGTTTAGGGTTAAGGTTAGGGTTAAGGGTTTTGATTAGGTTTAGGGTTAGGGTTAGTTTTAGAGTTAGGGATAGGGTTAGGGTTAGGGTTAGGGTTAGGGTTTAGGGTTAGTGTTAGGGTTAGGTTTTAGGGTTAGTGTTAAGGTTTGTGTTAGGGGTAGGGGTTATGGTTATGGTTAGGGTTAGGTTATGGTTTGGGGTTAGGGTTCGGTGTATGGGTAGGGGTAGGGGAATGGGTTGGGGTTAGGATTATGGTTAGGTTTAGGGTTGGGTAAGGATTAGGGTTAGGGTTAGTGTTTAGGGTTAGAGTTAGTGTTAGTGTTAGAGTTTAGGGTTTAGTGATAGAGTTACAGTAAGGGATAAGGTTAAGCTTAGGGTTAGGGTTGGGTTAGGGTTAAGGGTAGGGGTTGGGTCCGAGGTTGATGTTTTATTTAGTGTTAGGTTTAGAGTTAGGTTTGGGTTAGGTTTAGAGTTTAGTTTTTAGGCTTAGGGTAAGGGTTAGGGTTAGGGCTAGGGCTGGGTCTAGGGATTGGGCTTGGTTTAGGGTTAGTGTAAGGGTTTCGGTTAGTGTAAGGGTTAGGGTTAGGATTAGGGCTAGGGTTAGGAATAGGGCTAGGGCTAGTCCTAGGGCTAGGGCTAGGGCTAGGGGCTGGGGCTGGGTCTCTGGCTATGGTTAGTTTAAGGGTTAGGGTTTAGGATTAGTGTTAGTGTTATGGTTTAGGGTTAGGGTTGGGTTTGGTGTTAGAGTTAGGGTTAAGGTTAGAGTTACTGTTAGGTTGAGTGTAGAAGAGGTTTAGGTTTAGGGTTAGCGTTAGAATAAAGTTAGGGTTAGGTTTAGGGTATTAGGGTTAGGGTTAGGTTAGAGATAGGGTTAGGGTTAGGATTTAGTGTTAGGTTTAAGTTTAGTGTTAGGATTAGGGGCTAGGGTTAGGTTTAGGGGTTAGGAGTAGGGGTATGGGTTGGAGTTAGGGTTAGGGTTAGGATTGGGTTAAGGCTAGTGAAAGGGTTAGAATTTAGGGTTAGTATTAGGGTTAGGATTAGTTTTAGGGTTAGAGTTAGGGTTAGGGTTTAGGGTTAGGGTTAATGTGAGGGTTAGGGTTAGGTTTAGGGTTAAGGTTTAGGGTTATTGTTAGGGTTAGTGTTAGTGTTAGGGTTAGTCTTAAAGTTAGGGTTAGGCTTAGGGTTAGGTTTAGGGTTAGGTTAGGTTTAGGTTTAACATTGGTGTTGGGGTTAGGGATAGGATAAGGGTTAGTGTTAGGGTTAGGGTTAGGGTATGGTTAGGGTTAGGGTTAGAAGAGGTTTCGGTTTAGGTTTAGGGTTAGAATAGGGTTAGGGTTAGGGTTAGAGATTAGGGTTTAGTGATAGGGTTAGTGTTAGTCATAGGATTAGTGGTAAGTTAAAGGTTGGACGAGTTAGGGTTAGGGTTGAGGTCAGGTTTAGGGTTGGGTTAGGGTTAGGGGTATGGATAGTGTTAGGGGTAGGGGTAGGTTTAGGGTTAGGTTTAGACGAGTGAGGGTTTGGGATAGGGTTAGGGATAGGGTTAGGGTTACAGTTAGGGTTAGGGTTAGAGTTACGGTTAGGGTTAGGGTTAGGGTTAAGGTTAGGGGTTCGTTTTACGGTTAGGTTTTAGGGTTAAGGTTAAGGCTTGTGTTAGTGTTAGGGGTTAGGGTTAGGTTAGTGGTTACTGTTTGGGTTCAGGGTAGGGGTAGGGGAATGGGTTGGGGTTAGGGTTATGGTTAGGTTTAGGGTTTGTAAGGATTTGGGTTAGGGTTTGTGTTTAGAAGTAGGGTTACCATTAGGGTTTAGTGTTTACTGATAGAGTTAGTGTAAGGGATAGGGTTAGGGTTAGTGTTAGAGTTGGGATAGCATTAGGTTTAAGGTTTAAGGTTTAGGGTTAGTGTTAGGGTTAGGGGTTTAGGGTCAGGGTTTTGGTCAGGGTTAGGGTTAGGGGTTAGGGTTTGGGGGTAGGGTTAGATGTAGGGGTATGTGTTGAGGTTTGGGTTAGGGTAAGGTTAGGGTTAGGGTTAGGGTTATGTTTAGGTTTATGGTTAGGGTTAGGGTTTGGGTTAGGGCTAGGGAGAGGGTTAGGTCTAGGGATAGTGCTAGGGCTAGGGCTATTGTTAGTGTTAGGGTTAGGGTTCAGGTTTAGGGTTATGGTTAGTTTTAGGGTTACGTAGGGTTAGGTTTAGACTTAGGTTACGGATAGGGTTAAGGTTTAAGTTTTAGGGTTAGGGTTAGGGTTTAGGGTTAGGATTTGGCTCAAGGTTAGAGTTAGGGGTTAGTGTTATGGGTAGTGTTAGAGGTTGGGGTATGTGTTGGGGTTTGTGTTAAGGTTAGGGTTAGGGTTGGGTTAGGGTTAGGGTACAGGATTTAGGAGAGGGTTAGGGTTAGGGTTAGGGCTAGGGAGAGCTTTAGGGCTAGGGCTAGTGCTAAGGCTACGGCTGGGACTAGGGCTAGGATTACTGTAAGGGTTAGGGTTCAGGGTTAGGGTTATGGTTAGGTTTAGGGTTAGGGTACGGTTAGAGATTATGGTTTAAGGATAGGGTTAGGGTTAGGGGTTAGGGTTAGTGTTATGATTTGGTTTGGGCTATGGTTAGGGTGAGGGTTAGTGTTTAGGGTTAGGGTTAGGGAATAGGGTTTAGGGATAGGGTTAAGATTAGGTTTAGGAGATAGGGGTAGGGGTAGGGGTATGTGTTGGAGTTAGGGTTAGGGTTAGTGTTAGGGTTAGGTTTTAGGGTTAGGGTTAGGGTTAGGGTTTAGGGTTAGGGTTAGTGTTTAGTGTTAGGGTTAGTGTTAGGTTTAGTGTTAATTTTAAGGTTAGTGTTAGGGTTGGGGTTAGGGTTAGGGTGAGTGTTAGCGTTAGCCTTAGGCTTAGGGTTAGGGTTTGGTTAAGGTTAGGTGTAGGGGTAGGGGTAAGGGTAAGGGTTTGGGTTGGGGTTAGGTTTAGGGTTAGGGGTTAGGTTTAGGGTTGGTTTAGGGTTAGGGTTAGTTTTAGGGTTAGGGTTTAGGGTTTAGGGTTAGCATTAAGGGTAGGGGTAGGGTTAGGCCCAAGGATAGGGTTAGGCCCAGGGCTAGTGCTAGTGCTAGGGCTGGGGATAGGGCTAAGGCTAGGGCTAGGGTTTAGGGGTTAGGGTTAGGGTTAGCGTTAGGATTTAGGGTTGGGTTTTGGGATAGGGATAGGATTAGGGTTAGCGTTACTGTTAGGGTTAGGGTTAGAAGAGGTTTAGGTTTAGGGTTAGGGCTAGAATAGGGTTAGGGTTAGGGTTAGGTTAGAGTTAAGGTACAGTTAGGGTTAGTGTTGGGATTGGGGTTAGGGTTAGGGTTAGCATTAGGTGCTAGGGTTAGGGTTAGCTTTGGGTTATGGTTAGGGTTAGGGTTAGTGTTTAAGGTTAGGGTTATGGTTAGGGTTAAGGTTTAGGGATATGGGTAAGGGTTAGGGTTAGAGTTAGTGTTAGGATTGGGGTTAGGGTTAGGGTTAGGATTATGTTTATGGGTAGGGTTAGGGATAAGGTTAGTATTAAGGTTAGCGTTAGGGTTTGGGTTAGGGTTTGGTAAAGGTTAGGGTTAGGAGTAGGGGTAAGGTCAGGAGTATGCGTTGGGGTTAGGGTTAGGGTTTGGGTTAGGGTTGGGTTAGGGTTAGGGTTTTTAGGGTTAGGATTTAGGGTTTAGGGTTAGGGTTAAGGGTAGGGGCAGGGTTAAGTCTAAGGATAGGCTTAGGCCTAGGGATAATGTTAGGGCTATGGCTAGGGCTGAGGCTAGGGTCAGGGTTAAGGTTAGGGTTTAGGTTTAGGGGTTAGGGTTAGGGTTTAGGGTTAGTGTTAATGTTAGGGTTAGTGTTAGGGTTCGGATTAGAGTTAGCGTTAGGATTAGGTTTAGGGTTAGTGTTAGGGTTAGGGTTAGTGTTAGGGTTAGCATTAGTGTTAGGGTTAGGTTTTGGTTAGGGTTAGGGCTAGGGGTAGGGGTAAGTGTAGGCTTATGGGTTGCGGATTTGGGTTAGATTTTGGGTTAGGTTTGGGTTAGGGTTAGGGTTAGTTTTAGGGTTAGAGTTTAGGGTTTAGGGTTAGGGTTAAGGTTAGGGGTAGGGTTAGACCTAAATATAGGGTTGAGGCCTATGGCGAGTGCTTGGGGTAGGGATAGGGCTAGACTAGGGTTAGGGTTAGGGTTTAGGGTTAGGGTTAGGGTTAGGTTTTAGTGTTAGGGTTAGGGTTAGGTTTAGTGTTAGTGTTAGTTTTAGGGTTGCTGTTAGGTTTACGGTTAAGGTTATGTTTTGGCTTAGGATAGGTTTAGGTTTAGGGTTGGGGTTGGGGTTAGGGATAGGATTAGGGTTAGCGTTACTGTTAGAATTACGGTTAGAAGATGCTTAGGTTTAGGGTTATGGTTAGAATAGGGTTTGTGTTAGGGTTAGGTTATAATTAGGATATGGTTAGGGTTAGGGTTGGGGTTGGGGTTAGGGTTAGAGTTAGGGTTGGGATTAGGCTTAGGTTTAGTGTTAGGTTTGCGTTATGGTTAGGGTTAGGGTTAGTGTTTAGGGTTAGTGTTAGGGTTAGGGGTTAGGGGTAGGGGTAGGGGTAGGGTTAGGGGTAGTGTTAGGGTTAGGGTTGGGTTAGGGTTAGGGTTACGGTTAGGGTTCAGGGTATAGGGATAGAGTTAGGGTTATTGTTAGGCCTAGGGAGAGGGTAAGGATTAGGGTTAAGGTTAGAGTTGGGTTAGGTTTAGGGTTAAGTTTTAAGGTTTAGGGTTAGGGTTAGGTGTAGGGGTAGGGATACGTGTAGGGGTATCTGTTGGGGTTTGGGTTAGGGGTAGGATTGGGTTAAGGTTAGTGAAAGGGTTAGAATTTAGCCCTAGCATTAACCCTAACCCTAATGCTAACCCAACCCTGACCCTAACTGTAACCCTAACCTCAATCCCTGACCCTACCCTTAACCCTAACCCTAACCCTTTCCCAAAACCCTGATCCCTAACCCTCAATCTGACCCTAAACACTAACCCTAACCCTAACACTAACCCTAACCCTACCCAAACCCTAAATCCTAAACGTAAACCTAACCCTAAACCTAAACACTAACCCTAACCCTAACCTTAGCACTAGCCGTAGCCCTAGCCCTAGCACTTGTCCTTACCCTATCCCTAGCCCTAGCCTTAACACTAACCCTCACCCTAACCCTAAACCTTAAACCCTAACCCCAACCCTAACCCTAAACCCTGTACTCTAACCATAACCCTAACCCAAATGCTAACCCAAATCTATCCCTAACCCTAACGCTCACCCTACACCCAAACTGCACCCTTAACCCTTATCCTACACGTAACCCTAACCCTAATACAAACCTAACCTAAATAATAACCCTAACCCTATCCCTAAACTCTAAACCCTAAACCTAACCCTAACTCTAAGCATTTACCCTAACCCTAATGCTACCACAACCCTAACACTAACGCTAACCCTAACCATAACCACCAATACTAACACTAAACCTAATGCTAATCCTGAACCTTAACCTAACCCTAACCTTATTCTAAACCTAACCCTAAACCTAAACCTCATCTAACCCTAACCCTAACAGTAACGCTAACCCTAAACCTAACCCTAACCCCAACCCCAACCATAACCCAGACCCAACCCTAACCATAACCCTAAGATTAACCCTAACACTAAACTCTATCTCTCACCCTAAACCTAACCCTAACCCCTAACCCTAACCGTAACCGTAACCTTAACCATAACCGTAAACATAACCCTAAAGCTAACTCCTAACCTTAAGAGTAACCCTAACCCTAACACTAATCCTAACCCTAACCTTAAACTCTAACACTAACATAACACTAAACCCTAAGCCTAAACCTAACCCTGCTCTTACTCTAACTCTAACCCTAACCTAACACTAACCCAACCCTAACCCTAACCCTAACCTCAAACCCTAACCCTATCCCTAGCCCTAACCCTGCCCCTATACTAACCCTAACCCAACCCTAACTCTAACTCTAACTTTAGCCCTAACCCTACCCTAACCCTAACCTAACCCTAACCCTAAACCTGACCCTAACCCTAACACTAAGCCCAACCCTAACCCTAACACTAACAATAACGCTATCCCTAACCTTAACCCTAAATCTAAAACTAACCTTAACCCTAAACCTAACCCTAACCCCCTAACGCTAACCCTAACCCTAAAGCCTAACACTAATACTAACCCTAACCCTAAACTATACACCCTAACGCTAATCCTAACCTTAAATCCTAAACCTAAATCTAACCCTAACCCTAAACCCTAACCCTAACACTAACTTTAACCCTAAACTCTACACACTAACCCTATCCACAACCCTAATCCAACCATAACCCTAACCCTAACCTAACCAGAAGTCCTAACCCTATCCCTACCCCAACCCTAACCCTAAACTTAACCCTAACCCTAGCCCTAGCACTATACCTAGCTCTAACCCTATCCCTAGCCCTAACACTAACGTTAACCCTAACCGTAAACCCTAAAACCTAAACTTAACCGTAATCCTAACCCTAACCCTAACCCCAATCCCTAGCCATACCGCTTTCCCTACTCCTACCCCCTACCCCTACACATAAGCATAACCCCTAACCCTAACCCTAATAGTAGCCCTAACCTTATCCCTATCCCTAACCCTAACCCTAACCCTAAGCCTAAACCCTAAATCCTATCACTAACGCTAGCCCTAACCCTAACCCTAAATCCTAAACCTAAACCTAACCCTAACCCTAAACCCTAACCTTAGCACTAGCCATAGCCCCAGCCCTAGCTCTAGCCCTTACCCTATCCCTAGCCCTAGCACTAACCCTAACCCTAAATCTAAACTTCTTCTAACCATAACCCTAACAGTAACACTAACCTTAGCCCTAACCCTAAACCCAACCCCAACCCTAACCCTAAAAATACCCTAACCATAAACCTAACCCTAACCCTAACACTAAGCCCAACCCTAAACCTAACACTAACACTTACCCTAACCTTACCCTAAATCTAAAACTAACCTTTATCCTAACCCTAACCCTAATCCTTAACGCTAACTCTAACTCTAAAACCTAACACTAACACTAACCCTAACCCTAAACTCTACACTCTAACCCTAACCCTAACCTTAAATCCTAAACCTAAACTGAACCCTAACCCTAAACCCTAACCCTAACACTAACCTTAACCCTAAACTCTACACCATAACCCTAACCCTAACCCTAATACTAATCCAACCATAACCCTAACACTAAACCTAACCAGAAGTCCTAACCGCACCCCTACCCGGAACCCTAACCCTAACCTTACCCCTAACCCTAACCCTAGCCCTAGCACTATCTCTAGCTCTAACCCTATTCCTAGCCCTAACCCTAACCCTAACCGCAACCCCTGACCCTAAACCCTAAACCCTAAACCCTAAACTTAACCCTAACCCTAACCCAACCCTAACCCTAACCCTAACCCTAACCCCTAGCCATACCGCTTCCCTACCCCTACTCCTACCCCTACACAAAACCCTAACCCCTAACCCTAAACCTAACCCTAGCCGTAACCCTATCCATAGCCCTAAACCTAACCATAACCCTAACCTTAACCCTAAGCCTAAACCCGAAAACCTAACACTAACGCTTACCCTAACCCTAACCCAAAATCCTAAACCTAAACCTAACCCTAACCAGAAACACTAAGCCTAACCCTAACCTTAGCACTTGCCATAGCCCTAGTCCTAGCACTAGCCCTTACCCTATCCCTAGCCCTAGCCCTAACCCTAACCCTAACCCTAAACCCTAAACCCTAACCATAACCCTAAACCCTAAACTGTAACACTAACCCTAACCCTAAACCGTACACCCTAACCTTAACCCTAACCCAAATGCAAACCCAACCCTATCCCAACCCTAACCCTAACCCTACACTGAAACCGTACCCCTACCCCATACCCTACCTGTAACCCTAATCCTAACAAACCCTAACCCTAAACATAAACCTAAACCTAACCCTAAACCCTAACCCTAACCCTAAACACTAACCCTAACCCCTAACCTTAGCCCTAGCTGTAGCCCCCAGCCCTAGTACTAGCCCTTTCCCTAACCCTAGCCCTAGCCCTAAACTTAACCCTAACCCGAATTTTAACTCTAAACCCTAAACCCTAACCCTAACCCAAACCCTAAACCCTATACCCTATACCCTAACCTTAACCCTAACCCAACCCTATCCCTAACACTAACCCTAACCATACACCCAAACCGTACCCCCTACCACTTACCTTACCCGTAACCCTAACCCTAACACAACCCTAAGCCTAACCATAACCTTAACCCTATCCCTAAACCCTAAACCCTAACCCTAACCCTAACTCTAAACACTAACCCTAATCCTAATGCTAACACAACCCTAACACTAATGCTAACAGTAACCGTAACCACCAATACTAACACTAACCATAACCTTACCCTAAACCTAACCCTAACCCTAACCCTAACCCTAACGGTAACCCTAACCAAAACCCCTAACCAAACTCTAACCCCAACCCTAACCCTAACACTAACTCTAACCCTAACCCTAACCCTAACCCTAAACCTCTTCTAACCCTAAACCTAATAGTAACGCTAACTCTAACCTTAACGCTAACACTAAACCAAATCCTAAACCAAACCCCTAACCCTAACTCTAAACCTAAACCAAAACCTAACCCTAAATCTAACCCTAACCAAAACCACTAAACCTAACCCTAACCCCAACCCCTAACCATAACCCTAGCCCTAGGTCTAACTCTAACCTTAACCCTAACTTTAACCCTAACACATATCCTAAGACTAAACTCTTTCCCTAACCCGAACCCTAAACCCTAACCCTAACCCTAACATTAATCCCTAACCCTAACCTTAACCCTAACACTATCCCTGACCCTAACCCTATCCCTACCCTTAACTCTAACCCAAACAAAACACTAAGCACGAGCCCGAACTCTAGCCCTAGCACTAGCCCTATCCCTAGACCTAGCACTAGCCCTAGTCCTAAAATTATCCCTAGCCCGAACCATAACCCTTACACTAACCCTAACTCTAACTCTAACCCAAAACCAAACCCTAACCCTAACCCTGACCCTAACCAAAACCCCTAACCCCTAACCCTAACCCTAACCCCCAACCCTAACACTAACTCTAATCCTAACTCTAACCCTAACCCTAACCCTAACCCTAACCTTAAACACTAACCCTAACCCTAAACCCTAACCCTAACCCTAACACTAGCCCTAGGTCTAACTCTAACCTTAATCCTAACTTTAACCCTAACACATATCCTAAGCCAAAACTCTTTCCCTAACCCTAACCCTAAACCCTAACCCTAACCCTATCATTAATCCCTAAGCCTAACCTTAACTCTAACACTATCCCTAACCCTAAACCTAACCCCTAACCCTATCCCTACCCTTAACTCTAACCCTGACCATAACACTAAACACTAACTCTAACCCTAGCCCTAGCACTATCCCTATCCCTAGACCTAGCACTAGCCCTAGTTCTAAACCTACCCTTAGCCTGAAACATAACCCTTACAATAACCCTAAACCTAACCCTAAACCAAACCCCGTACCCTAACCCTAACCCTAACAAAAACCCCTAACCTTAGCACTTACACTAACCACTAACCCTAACCCTAACACTAACTCTAACCCTAATCCTAACCCTAATTCCTAACCCTAACCTTAACCCTAACCCAAACCCTTACCCTAACTCTAACTCTAACCCTAAACCCTAACCCTAACCCTAAACCTAACACTAACCCTAAACTTAACCCTAACCCCAACCCCAACCCTAACCCCAACCCTAAACCCAACCCTGATTCTAAACCCAACCTGAAACCTATACCCAACCACAATACCAACACTTACCCCAAACACAATCACAACCCTAACCCCAACTTCAACCCTAACCCCAACCCCAATGCTTACTCTAACCATACCCCTAACCCTAATCCCTAACACTAACCCTAACCCCTTACCCTCACCCTAACCCCTAACCCTAACCCTAACCATAACCCTAACCAAAACCCTAACCCTAACACTAACGCTAACCCTAACCCTACACTAACCCTAACCCTAGCCCTAGGCCTAACTCTAAGCCTTACCCTATCTTTAACCCTAACACATATCGTAAGCCTATGTTCTTTTCCTAACCCTAAGCCTAAACCCTAATGTGAACCCTAACCGTAATCCCTAACCCTAATCTTAACCCTAACACTATCCCTAACCCTAACCCTAAAGCTAACTCTAAACCTAACCCTAAACCCTAACCCTAAACCTAACCCTAACACCAACCCTAACCCAAACCCTAACCCCAACCCTAAACATAACCCCAACCCCAAACCCTATCCCTAACCCCAACCCTAACCCTAACTCCAATCCCAACCCTAAACCCAACCACAATCCCATCCCAAACCTAACACCGACCCAATCCCAACCCTAATCCCAACCTCAACCCTAAACCCAACCTCAACCCTAACCCTAACGCTATCCCTAACCCTAATCCCAAACCCTAACCCTAACCCTAGCCCTAACCCTTAACCTTAACCTAAACCCTAATCCCTGACCCTAACTCTCACCCTAACCGTAACCCTAACCCTAACCAAAACCCCTAACCCCTAACCTAATCCTAACCCTAAACCTCTTCTAAACCTAAATCTAAGAGTAACGCTAACCCTAACCCTAACCCTCACCAAAATCCGCAACCCTAACCCTAACCCCAACCCCTAAACCTCTTCTAACCCTAAACTTAAGAGTAACGCTATCGCTAACCCTAACCCTAACCCTAACACCTAACCCGGTTAGGGTTAGTGTTACGGTTAGGGTTAGGGGTTAGGGTTAGGGTTAGTGATTAGCTTTAGGCTTAGGGTTAGGGTTAGGTTTGGGGTTGGGGTTAGGTTTGAGGTTAGATTTAGGGTTGTGATTGGGGTTAGAGTTATGGTTGGGATTGCAGTTGGGTTTAGGGTTGGGGTTGGGGTTAGCGTTAGGGTTGGGGTATGGGTTAAGTTCAGGGTTAGGGTTTGGGTTAGGGGTTAGGGTTGTGGTTGGTGTTAGGGTTAGGGCTGGAGTTATGGTTATGGTTAGGATTGGTGTTAGTGTTAGGTTTAGGGTTAGGGTTAGGGTTAGCGGTTACGGTTATGGTTAGGGTTAGTGTTATTGTTAGGGTTAGGGTTAGGGACTAGGTTTAGGGTTAGGGTTTGGGTTAGGGTTGGGGTTGGGGTTAGGTTTGAGGTTAGGTTTAGGGTAGTGATTGGGGTAGGGGTTAGGGTTGGGATTGCGGTTGGGTTTAGAGTTGGGTTGGTGTTAGGGTTAGGGTTGGGTTATGGGTTAAGTTCAGGGTTAGGGTTTGGGTTAGGGTTAGGGTTGTGGTTGGTGTTAGGGTTAGGGCTGGAGTTATGGTTATGGTTAGGATTGGTGTTAGTGTTAGGTTTAGGGTTAGGGTTAGGGTTAGCGGTTACGGTTATGGTTAGGGTTAGTGTTATTGTTAGGGTTAGGGTTAGGGACTAGGTTTAGGGTTAGGGTTTGGGTTAGGGTTAAAGTACGGTTATGCTTAGGGTTGGTGTGTGGGTTAGGGTTAGGGTTAGGGTTAGTGTTACGCTTAGGGTAAGGCTGAAGAGGTTCGGTTTGGGTTAGTGTTAGGGTTTGGGTTACGGTTAGGGGTAGGGGTAGGGGTAGGGTTAGTGTTAGGATTGGGTTAGGTTTAGGGATAGGGTTTAGTGTTTATTGTTAGGGTTACGGTTAGGGTTAGGGTTAGGAGTGTTGGTTAGAGTTAAGGTAGGGATTAGGGGTAAGGTTGGTCTTTTGGATAGGGTGAGGGTTAGGATTAGGGGTAGGGTCAGAGGTTGTGGTTAGGTTTAGTTTTGGGGTATGGTTAGGGTTGGGGTTAGGTTTAGGTTTAGGGTTAGGTTTAGGTTTGGGGTGGGCTTGGGGTTAGGGTTAGGTTTAGGGTTAACGTTACTGTTCGTTTAGGGTTAGAAGAGGTTTAGGTTTAGGGTTAAGGTTACAATAGGCTTAAGGTTAGCTTTATGGTATTAAGGTTATGGTTAGGGTTAGGGATTTAGGGTTAATGTTAGGTTAGGATTAGGATTAGGATTAGGGTTTAGAGTTCAGGTTAGGGTTACAGTTGGGGTTAGGGGTTGGGGTTAGGTTTGAGCGTTACTGTTACGGTTAGAAAAAGTTTCAGTTAGGCCTAGGATAAGGGATAGGGTTTGGGTTTAGGGTTAGGGTTGGGTTAGATTTAGGGTATTAAGTTTATGGTTAGGGTTAAGGATATAGGGTTAGGGTTAGGGTTGGGTTAGGTTTAGGGTTGGGGTTGGGGTTTAGTGTTTAGGTTTAGGGTTAGATCTAGGGCTAGGATTAGTGCTAAGGCTAGGGCTAGGGCTAGGGTTATAGTTAAGGTTAGGTTTTAGGGTTAGGGTTAGGGTTAGGGTCATGTGTTGTGGTTAGTGTTAGGGTGGGTTAGGGTTAGGGTTGTGTTAGCATTAGGGTTAAGGTTAGTGTTTAGGGTTAGGGTTAGTGTTGGGATAAGAGTTTAGGGATAGGGTTAGGGTTAGGGTTAGGGTTGGTTTAGGGTTAGTGTTAGGGGTAGGGTTTAGGGTTTAGGATTAGTGTTAGGGGTAGGGTTAGTATTCCTACTGGTGGTTACGGTTACTGTTAGCATTAGGGTTAGGGTTGTGTTAGCATTAGGGTTAGGGTTAGTGTTTGGAGTTAGGGTTAGGGTTAGGGTTTAGGGCTTAGGGATAGAGTTAAGGTTGTGGTTAGGGTTAGGGTTGTGTTAGGTTTAGGGTTATGGGTAGGGTGAGGTTGAGGTACAGTTTGGGTGTAGGGTTAGAGTTAGAGTTAGGGTTAGCGATAGGGTTGGGTTAGGGGTTAAGGTTTCAGTATACAGTTTAGGGTTTTGGTTGCGGTTGGGGTTAGAGTTAGTGTTAGGGTTAAGGTTAGCGTTAGGGTTAGTGTTAGGGCAGGGCTAGTGCTAGTGCTAGGGTTAGGGTTACGGTTAGGTTTTTAGGGTTTAGGGTTAGCGTTAGGGTTAGGGTTAGGGTTACGGTTAGTGCAGGGTTAGGTTTAGGTTAGATTTTAGGGTGAGGGTTACTGTTAGGGTTTAGGGTTAGGATTAGGATTAGTGTTAGGGTTAGCGGTACTCTTAGCGTTAGGAGTTAGGGTTAGGGTTAGGGTTACGGTTATGGTTAGGGTTAGGGTTAGGGATTAGGGTTAGTGTTAGGGTGAGGGATAGAGTTTAGGTTTAGGGTTAGTGTTAGGGTTATGGCTAGTGTTGGGTTGGGGTTAGGGTTGTGGTTGGGGTTATAGTTAGGTTTAGGGTTAGCATTACTGTTTAGATTAGGATTAGAAGAGGTTTAGGTTTAGGGTTGGGTTTACAATAGCGTTAGGGTTAAGGTTTGGGGTTTGGATTAGGAATAGTGTTAGTATTGGTGGTTACGGTGAGGGTTAGCGTTAGGGTGAGGTTGTGTTAGCATTAGGGTTAGGGTAAGTGTTGAGAGTTAGGGTTAGGTTTAGGGTTTAGGGATAGGGTCAGGTTTATGGTTAGGACTAGGGTTGTGTTAGGGTTAGGGTTAAGGGTAGGGTAAGGGGTAGAGGTGCGGTTTGGGTGAAAGTGAGTGTTAGGGGTTACGGATAGGGTTGGGTTAGCGTTTGGGTTAGGGTTAAGGTTAGGGTATAGGGTTTAGTGTTAGGGTTAGATGTAGGGTTTAAGGTTAGGGTTAGGGCTAGTGCTAGGGATAGGGTAAGGGCTAGTGCTAGGGCTGTTACAGCTAGTGCTAAGGTTTGGATTAGAGTTCTTGTTTAGGGTTAGGGTTAGGTTTAGATTTAGGATTTAGGGGTTAAGGTTAGGGTTAGCGTTAGTGTTATGGTTTAGGGTTTAGTCTTATGGTTAGGGTTATGTTTAGGGCTAGGTTTAGGGCTAGAGATAGGGTTAGGTCTAGGGTTAGCGTTAGGGTTAGGGGATAGGGTTATATGTAGGGGTAGGGGTAGGGGAAGGGGATTCGATATGGCTAGGGGCCATGATTTGGGTTAGGGTTAGGGCTGGGGTTAGGGTAGGGTTAAGGTTACGGTTTAGGGTTTACGGTTAGAGTTAGGATTAGGGTTCTGGATAGGAATAGGGTTAGACCTAGGGATAGTGCTAGGTCTAAGGTTAGGGTTATGTTTAGGGTTATGGTTAGGGTTAGGAGTAGGGGTAGGGTTACAACTTCTGGTTAGGGGTTAGGGTTATGGTTGGATTAGGGGTTAGGCTTAGGGTTAGGGTGTAGAGTTTAGCGTTAAGGTTAGAGTCAGGGTGAGGGTATTGGGTTAGGGTTAGGGGTTAGGTTTAGGATTTAGGGTAAGGGTAAGGTTACAGTTAGGTTTAGGGTGTAGAGATTATGGTTAGGGTTAGTGTTAGGGTTAGGGTTATCTTTAGAGGTTAGGGTTAGGGTAAGTTTAGTGTTAGATTTAGGGGTTAGGGTTAGGGTTAGGGTTAGGGGTTGGGGTTAGGGTTAGACATAGGATTTACGGTTAGAGTTAGGGTTTATGGTTAGAGTTTAGGGTAGGGTTAGGGTTGGGGTTTAGGGTAGGGGTTACGGTTAGGGTTAGGGTTAGGGTTTGGGATAGGTTTAGGGTTAGTGTTTAGGGTTAAGGTTAGGGTTGGGGTTTAGGGTAAGGGTTAGGGTTAGGGTTAGGGTTAGTGTTAGGGTTGCGGTTAGGGTTAGCGTTAGGGTTAGGGGTTATGTTTAGGCTTAGTGTTAGTGTTAGGGTTAGGGTTAGTGTTAGTGTTGGGTTACGTTTAGGGCTAGAGTGTAGGGGTAAGGTTAGGGGTATGGGTTGGGGTTAGGTTTAGGGTTAGTGTTAGGGTTAAGGTTAGGGTTAGGGTCAGAGTCAGGGTCAGGGTTTAGGGTTAAGATTAGCGTTAGGGTTTGCGTTAGCATTAGGGTTAGCGTTAGGGGTAGGGTTAGGGTTAGGGTTAGGGTTTAGGGTTAGTGTTAGGGTTAAGGTTAGGTTTAAGGTTAAGGTTAGGTTTAGGTTCAGGGTCAGGGTTAGGTTTAGTGTTTATTGTTAGGGTTAGTGTTAGGATGGGGTAAGGGTTAAGGTTAGGGTAGGTTTGGGAGTTGAGGTTGGGTTAGGGGTTAAGGTTAGTGTTAGTGTTGTTTTAGGATTAGGGATAGGGTTGGGATAGCATTAGGTTTAGGGTTAAGGCTGGGGCTAGGGATATTGTTAGCACTAGGGCTAGGGCTTGGGCTAGGGCTAGGGTTACGGTTAGGATTAGGGATAGAGTTGGGTAAGGGTTAGGGTTGGATTACGTTTAGGGTTAGTGTTTAGATTTAGGGTTAGGGTTAGTGTTAGGATTTGGGTT
The DNA here is from genome assembly GCA_917880005.1 of Nanger dama. NCBI lineage: Eukaryota > Metazoa > Chordata > Mammalia > Artiodactyla > Bovidae > Nanger > Nanger dama. The sequence continues at coordinate 44,369 of CAKJTW010000255.1, read as the reverse complement.
TAAGTTTAGGGTTTGGGTTAGGGTTAGAGGTAAGGTTATGGGTTGTGTTTAGTGTTAGGTTTAAGGATAGATTTAGGTGTGGGTTAGTGTTAGGGTTAGGGTTAGTGTTTAGTGTTAGGGTTAGGGTTAGGGTTGGTGTTTAGGGTTTAGGGATAGTGTTAAGTTTAATGTTAGGGTTAGTGTTAGGAGTAGGGGTAGGGATTGGGGTGATGGTTGGGGTTAGGATTAGTGTTAAGATTTGGGTTGTGTTAGGGTAAGGGGGTAAGTGTAGGGAGATGGGTAATAGTAGGTTTAGGGTTAGGGTTAGACGAATTAGGGTTAAATTAGGGTTAGGGTTACGGTTAGGGATAGGGTTAGGGTTATGGGTAAGGTTTTGGGTTAGGGTTAAGGTTAGTGTTAGGGTTGAAGGTTAGGGTTAGCCTTTGAGTTGGGGTTAGGTGTTAGGTTTATGGTTAGGTGTTAGGGTTAGGGATAGGGGGTAGAGTTAAGGGTAGGGGCATTGATTGGGTTTAGGGATAGGGTTAGGGTTGTGTTAGGGTTAGGGTTTAAGGTTAGGGTTAGGGTTAGGGTTAGGGGTTAGGGTTAGGGATGGATTAGTGCTGGGGCTAGGGCTGGGGTTAAGGTTATGGTTGGGGTTTGGGGTTAAGGTTAGGTTTAGGATTAGGGTTAGGGTTTAGGGTTAGTGGTAGGGGTTGGGGTTAGGGTTAGGGTCAGGTTTGGGATAAAATTAGGGTTAGGGTGGGTTAGGGTTAGGGTTAGGGTTGGGGTTAGGGTTAGGGCTAGGGATAGGATTAGTGCTAGGGCTAGGGCTAGGGTTAAGGTTATGGTTAGGGTTTGGGGTTAAGGTTAGGGTTTAGGATTAGGGGTTGGGGTTTAGGGTTAGTGGTAGGGGTTGGGGTTGGGGTTAGGGTCAGGTTTGGGATAAAATTAGGGTTAGGTTTAGGGTTAGGGTTTAGAGTTTAGGGGTAGGGTTATGGTTAGGGTTAGTGCTAGGGTTAGGTCTGGGGCTGGGGCTGAGTGTTAGGGCTGGGCTAGGGCTAGGGTTAGTGTTAGGTTTGGTGAGTTTCAGGGTTAGTGTTAGGGGTAGCGGTAGGGTTGGGTTAGGGTTAAGGTTAGGGGTAGGGGTAGTGTTGGGTTAGGTTTATGGTTGGGGGTAGGGGTTAGGGCTAGGGTTAAGGTTATGGGTTAAGGTTAGGGTTAGGGTTTGGTTCAGTGTTAGGGTTAGGGTTAGGGTTCGGGTTAGGGTTAGTGTTACTCTTAGGTTTAGGGTTAGTAGAGGTTTAGGGTTAGGATTTGGGTTAGGGTTAGGGGTTTTGGTTAGGCTTAAGTTTAGGGTTAAGGTTAGGATTTGGGTTAGAGTTTGGTTAAGGGTTAAAGTTAGGGTTAGAGTTAGGTTTCGGGTTTGGTTTAGGGTTACGGTTAGGGTTATGGTTAGTGTTACTCTTAGGTCTAGGGTTAAAAGACATTTAGGGTTAGGGTTAGGTTTAGCGTTGAGTGTTAGAGTTAGGTTTAGGCTTAGGGTTAGGGTTTGTTTTAGGGTTAGAGTTAGGAGTAGGGTGTGGTTTAGGGTTACGTTTAGGGTTAGGGTTAGCATTACTCTTAGTTTTAGGGTTAGGAGTTGTTTAGGGTTGGGGTTAGGGTTAGGGTTAGAGTTAGGGTTAGGTTTAGTGTTTGTGTTAGGGCTAGGGCTAGGGCTAGGGTTAGGGTTAGTGTTTATTATATGGTTGGGGTTAGAGTTAAGGGTAGGGATAGGGTAGGGTTTAGGGTTAGGTTTAGGGATTGTGTTAGGGTTAATATTACAGTTAGGATTAGGGTTAGGGTACGGGTTTATGGATAGGGTTAAAGAAAGACTTTAGGCTTAGGGCATGTGTTACGGTTAAAGTTAGGGTTAGGGTTAGGGTTAGGCCTAGGGCTGGGGTTAGGGGTTTGGTTAGGGCTAGAGTAGGGATGGCGTTGGGGTTAGGTTTAGGGTTAGGTTAGCGTTACAATTAGGTTTATTTTTAGGGTTAGGGTTACGGTTTAGGGTTAGGGTTAGGCTTAGGGGTTAGGATTAGGGTTTAGGGTTACAGTTGAGGAAGTGGTTGGGGTTGGGGTTGGGGGTTAGGGTTAGGGTTAGTGTTGGAGTTAGGGTTAGTGTTGTGGTTGGGGTTAGGGTTAGGGTTGGGGTTAGGGTTAGGGTTAGGGTTGGTGTTAGGTTTAGGTTTAGGGTTAAGGTTAGGGTTTATGGTTAGGGTTAATGTTAGGGGGGTTAGGTTGGGGTTAGGGTTGGGGTTGGGGTTTAGGGTTAGAGTTAGGGTTAGGGTTAGGGTTAGCATTAGCGTTACTCTTAAGTTTAGGGTTAGAAGAGGCTTAGAATTGGGGTTAGGGTTAGGGTTAGGTTTTTGGTTGGGGTTAGGGTTAGGGTTAGGGTTAGCGTTACTCTTAGGTTTAGGGTTAGAAAGAGTTTTAGGGTTGGGGTTAGGGGTTAGGTGTTTTCGTTGGGGTTAGGGTTAGGGTTACGGCTTAGGGTTGGGGTTAGGGGTTGGGGTTCGGGGTAGGGGTAGGGGTAGCGTTACTCTTAGGTTTAGGTTTAGAAGTCGTTTGGGGTTGGGGTTAGGGTTAGGGTTAGAGGTTTTGGTTAGGGGTTAGGATTAGGTTTAGGGTTAGGGTTAGGGTTTGGTTTAGGGTTAGGGTTGGGTTTGGGGTTAGGTTTAGGGTTTGGTTTAGGGTTAGCGTTAGGGTTGGGGTTAATGTTAAGTTTAGTTTTAGGGTTAGATTTAGGGTTAGGGTCAGGGTCACGCTCAGGGTCAGGGTTTAGGGTTAGGGTTAGCATTAGGGTTAGGGTTTATAGTTGGGGTTTGGGTCAGTGTTACGGTTTGGGGTTAGGGTTAGGGGTTGGTTAGCAGTAGGGTTAGGTTTAGGTTCGGTTTAGGGTTAGGGTTCGAGTTAGTGTTAGGGCTAGGGCTAGGGCTAGGTTTAGGGTAGTATTTAATGTTATGGTTATGGTTAGAGTTAATGGTAGGGATAGGGTTAGGGGTTAGCGTTAGGGTTAGGGATAGTGTTAGGGTTAAGGTTAGGGTTAGGGATTAGGGTTAGGGTTAGGGTTACTGTTAATGGTTAGCATTAGGGAAAGACTATTCTTAGGATATGTGTTAGGGTTAAAATTTGGATTAGGGTTAGAGTTAGGCCTAGGGCTGGGCTTAGGGTTAGGGTTAGGGTTAGGGTTTGGTTTGGGTTAGGGTTAAGGTTAGGGTTAAGGGTTTTGTTTAGTGTTAGGGTTAGGGTTAGGGGTTAGGGTTAGGTTTAGTGTTAGGGTTAGGATTTTGGTTTAGGATTAGGGTTAGGGTTAGGGTTAGGTTTTAAGGTTAGCGTTAGGGTTAGTGTTAGTGTTAGGGTTAGGGTTAGGGTCAAGGTCAGGGTCAGGGTTTAGGGTTAGGGTTAGCGTTAGGGTTAGCATTACCGTTGGGTTAGGGTTAGGGTGGGTTAGGTGTTAGGGTTAGTGTTAGGGTTATGGTTAGGGGTTAGGGTTATTGTTAGGTTTAGGGGTTAGGGTTAGGTTTACAGTTAGCGTTGGAGTTGGGGTTAGGGTTAAGATTGGGATTAGGGTTAAGGTTGGGATTTGGGTTGGGATTGGGGTTGGATTTAGCTTTGGGATTGTGGTTGGGTTTAGGGGTGGGGTTGGGGTTAGGGTTAGGGTTGGGGTTAGGGGTTAGGTTTAGTGTTGGGGTTAGTGTTAGGGTTAGGGTTGGGGTTAGAGTTAGGGTTAGGTTTAGGGTTAGGGTTAGGTTTGGGGTTAGGGTTATGGTTCGGGCTAGGGATAGTTTTAGGTCTAGGGCTAGTGCTAGGTTTAGGGCTAGGGCTAGGTCTAGGGGCTAGGGTTAGGTTAGTGTTTACTGTTATCGTTAGGGTTAGAGTAAAGGGTATGCATAGGGTTATGGGTTAGGGTTAGGGTTAGCGATAGTGTTAGCGTTAAGGTTAGGGTCAGGGATTAGGGTTAGTGATAGGGTTAGTGTTTAGGTTTAGGGTTAGGGAAAGAGTTTGAGGCTTAGGATATGTGTTAGGCTTAAAGTTAGAGTTGTGATTAGAGTTAGGCCTAGGGCTAGGGTTAGGATTAGTGTAGGGTTAGGGTAGGTTTGGCATTGTGGTTAGGTTTAGGGTTAAGGTTAATGTTATTATTAGGTTTATTGTTAGGGTTAGGCTTAGGTTTAGGGTTGAGGTTTAGGGTTAGGGTTAGTGGTTAGGATTAGGGTTGGGGTAGGGCTTAGGGTTAGGGTTAAGTTTGGAGTTAGGGTTAGGTTTAGGGTTGGGGTTAGGGTTAGGGTTAGGGCTAGGGGTTGGGGTTACAGTTAGTGTTAGGGTTAAGGTTAGGGCTAGGGGTTGGGGTTTAATGTTAGTGTTAGGGTTTAGGGTTAGGGTTTAGGGTTAGGGTTAGGGTTAATGATATGTTAGGGTTACCGGTTTTGGTTACAGTTATGTTTAGGGTTAGGGTTTTGTTTAGGGTTAGGGTTAGATTTAGGGTTATGTTTCGGGCTAGGGATAGGTTTAGTACTAGGGCTAGTAATGGGGCTAGGGATAGGGCTAGGGCTAGGGCTAGGGTTAGGGGTAGTGTTTAGTGTTATGGTTAGGGTTAGTGTTAAGTGTAAGGATAGGGTTAGGGGTTAGGGATAGGGTTAGTGATAGTGTTAGGGTTATGGTTAGGGTTAGGGATTAGGGTTATTTTAAGGGTTAGAGTTTAAGATTAGGGTTAGGGGAAATAGCTTAGGCTTAGCATATGTGTTAGGGTTAAAGTTTGTGTTAAGGTTAAAGTTAGGCCTAGGGCTAGGGTTTGGGTTAGGGTTTGGTTTAGGGTTAGGGGTTTGGGTTAGGGGTTTTGGGTTAGGATTAGGGGTTAGGGCTTAGGGGTTGGGGTTTGGGATTAGGGTTTAGGGTTAGGGTTAGGGTTAGGGTTAGCGTTTAGGGTTAGTGTTCGGGTTAGAGATAGGGTTAGGGTTGGGGTTACAGTTAGGGTCAGGGTCAGGGTTTTAGGGTTAGGGTTATCGTTAGGGTTAGCATTAGCATTAGGTTTAGCGTTAGGGTCTGGGTTAGGGTTAGGGGTTAGGGTTAGTGTTTTGTTGGTTAGGGTTAGGGTTAGGGTTAGGGTTAGGGTTAGGATAAGTGGTTAGGGTTAGGGGTTAGGTTTTGGTTAGTTTTTGGTTGGGGTTGGGGTTAGGGTTGAGGTTAGGATTAGTGTTGGGGTTGGGGTTGGCGTTAGGGCTGGGATTTGGGTTGGGGTTAGGGTTAGGTTGGGATTGGGGTTGGGTTAGGGCTGGGATTTTGGTTGGGTTTACGGTTAGGTTTGGTGTTAGTTTTAGGGTTAGGGTTAGGGTTATGGCTATGGTTCGGGCTAGGGATAGGTTTTGGACTAGGGCTAGTGCTAGGGTTAGGGAGGGGCTAGAGCTAGGGCTAGGGTTTGGGTTAGTGCTTAATGTTATGGTTAGGGTTAGAATTAAGGGTAGGGATAGTGTTAGGGGTTAGCGTTAGGGTTAGCAATAGTGTTAGGGTTAAGGTTAGGGTTAGGGATTATGGATAGGGATAGGGTTAGTGTTTAGGGTTAGGGTTAGGAAAGAATTTAGGCCTAGGATATGTGTTAGAGTTAAAGTTAGGGTTAGGGTTAGAGTTAGACCTAGGGCTAGGGTTTGGGTTGGGGTAGGGTTAGGGTAGGGTTGGTGTTGGGGTTAGGTTTAGAGTTAAGGTTAGCATTACTATTAGGTTTATTGTTAGGTTTAGGGTTAGGTTTAGGGTTTGGGGTTAGAGTTAGGGTTAGGAGTTAGGATTAGGGTTAGGGTTAGTGTTGGGGAAGGGGTTAGGATTAGGGTTGGGGTTGGGTTAGGGTTAGGGTTGGGTTTAGGGTTAGGGTTAGGTTTAGGATTAGGGTTATGGTTCGGACTAGGGATAGTTTTAGGTCTAGGGCTAGTGCTAGGTTTAGGGCTAGGGCTAGGGCTAGGGCTAGGGTTAGGTTAGTGTTTACTGTTATCGTTAGGGTTAGAGTAAAGGGTATGCATAGGGTTTTGGGTTAGGGTTAGGGTTAGCGATAGTGTTAGGGTTAAGGTTAGGGTCAGGGATTAGGGTTAGTGATAGGGTTAGTGTTTAGGTTTAGGGTTAGGGGAAAAGAGTTTAGGCTTAGGATATGTGTTAGGCTTAAAGTTAGAGTTGTGATTAGAGTTAGGCCTAGGGCTAGGGTTAGGATTAGTGTAGGGTTAGGGTAGGTTTGGCGTTGGGGTTAGGTTTAGGGTTAAGGTTAATGTTATTATTAGGTTTATTGTTAGGGTTAGGCTTAGGTTTAGGGTTAAGGTTTAGGGTTAGGGTTAGGGTTAGTGGTTAGGATTAGGGTTGGGGTAGGGCTTGGGTTTAGGGTTAAATTTGGGGTTAGGGTTAGGGTTTGGGTTGGGGTTAGGGTTACGGTTGGAGTTAGGGTTAGGGTTAGGGTTGGGGTTAGGGTTAGGGTTAGGGCTAGGAGTTGGGGTTAATGTTAGTGTTAGGGTTAGGGTTAGTGTTAAGGTTAGGGCTAGGGTTTGGGGTTAATGTTGGTGTTAGGGTTTAGGGTTAGGGTTTAGGGTTAGGGTTAGGGTTAATGATATGATAGGGTTACTGGTTTTGGTTATGGTTATATTTAGGGTTAGGGTTTTGTTTAGGGTTAGGGTTAGGTTTAGGGTTATGTTTCGGGCTAGGGATAGGTTTAGGACTAGGGCTAGTGATGGGGCTAGGGCTAGGGCTAGGGGGGGCTGGGGCTAGGGTTTAGGGGTAGTGTTTAGTGTTATGGTTAGGGTTAGTGTTAAGTGTAAGGATAGGTTTAGGGGTTAGGGATAGGGTTAGTGATAGTGTTAGGGGTTAAGGTTAGGGTTAGGGATTAGGGTTATTTTAAGGGTTAGAGTTTAGGATTAGGGTTAGGGAAATAGCTTAGGCTTAGGATATGTGTTAGGGTTAAAGTTTGTGTTAAGGTTAGAGTTAGGCCTAGGGCTGGGGTTTGGGTTATGGTTTGGTGTAGGGTTAGGGTTAGGGTTAGGGGTTTTGGTTATAGTTAGGGTTAGGATTAGGGGTTAGGGTTAGGGTTTAGGGTTTAGGGTTAGGGTTAGGGTTAGCGTTTAGGGTTAGTGTTCGGGTTAGAGATAGTGTTAGGGTTAGGGTTACAGTTAGGGTCAGGGTCAGGGTCAGGGTTTAGGGTTAGGGTTATCGTTAGGGTTAGCATTAGCATTAGGTTTAGCGTTAGGGTCAGGGTTTTGGGTTAGGGGTTAGGGTTAGTGTTTTGGTTAGGGTTAGGGGTTAGGGTTAGGGTTAGGATTAGGGGTTAGGGTTAGGGTTAGTTTTACGGTTAGGGTTAGGGTTGGGGTTAGGGTTGAGGTTGGGGTTAGTGTTGGGATTGGGGTTGGCGTTAGGGCTGGGATTTTGGTTGGGTTTACGGTTAGGTTTGGTGTTAGGGTTAGGGTTAGGGTTAGAGTTTAGTTTTAGGGTTAGGGTTAGGGTTATGGCTATGGTTCGGGCTAGGGATAGGGGCTAGGGCTGTGCTAGGGTTAGGGAGGGGCTAGAGCTAGGGCTAGGGTTAGGGTTAGTGCTTAGTGTTATGGTTAGGATTAGATTTAAGAGGTTAGGAATAGGGTTAGTGTTTAGGGTTAGGGTTAGGAAAAGAATTTAGGCTTAGGATATGTGTTAGAGTTAAAGTTAGGGTAAGGGTTAGAGTTAGGCCTAGGACTAGGGTTAGGGTTAGGGGTAGGGTTAGGGTAGGGTTGGTGTTGGGGTTAGGTTTAGGGTTAAGGTTAGCATTACTATTAGGTTTATTGTTAGGTTTAGGGTTAGGTTTAGGGTTTAGGGTTAGGGTTAGGGTTAGGGGTTAGGATTAGGGTTAGGGTTAGTGTTGGGGAAGGGGTTAAGATTAAGGTTGGGTTGGGGATAGGGTTTAGGGATTAGGGATAGGGTTAGGGTTAGGACTAGGGTATGTTTAGGGTTAGGGTTAGGGTTAGGGGTAGGGGATAGGGTTAGGGTTAGGGTTAGGGTTAGGGGTAGGGTTAGGGTTAGTGTTGTAGTTGGGGTTAGGTTTGGGGTTGGGGTTGGGGTTAGGGTTAAGGTTAGGGTTAGGTTTAGGGTTGGGGTTAGGGTTAGAGTTAGGGTTAGGGTTATGTTTCGGCCTAGAGATAGGTTTAGGACTAGGTCTAGGGCTAGGGCTAGGGTTAGTGTTAGCGTCAGGGTTAGGGCTTAGGGTTACGGTTAGGGGTTAGTGTTAGGTATTAGGGTTAGGGTTAGGGTTAGTTTAGGGTTAGGGGATTTGGTTAGGGTTAGGTTTTGGTTTAGGGTTTGCTTTAGGGTTAGGGTTCGGGTTCGGGTTCGGGTTTGGGTTAGGATTAGGGTTAGTTTGGGGTCAGAATTAGGGTTAGGTTTAGGGTTGGTGTTGGGGTTAGGGTTAGGGTTGGAGTTTGGGTTAGAGTTGGTCATGGTTAAGGTTAGGGTTAGGCTTAGGGTTCCGGTTAGGGTTGCGATTAGGGATATGTTTGGGGTCAGGTTTAGGGTTAGGGTTAGGGTTGGGGTTGGGGTTAGGGTTGGAATTGTGGTTTGGTTTAGGTTTGGGGTTGGGGTTAGGATTAGGGTTGGGGTTAAGATTAGGGTTAGGGTTTAGGTTTGGTGTTAGGGTTAGGGTTGGGGTTGTTGTTAGGGTTAGGGTTGGGGATAGGGTTAGAGTTGGTGTTTGGGTTAGGTTTAGGTTTAGGGTTAGGGTTAGGATTAGGTTTAGCGTTACTCTTAGGTTTAGGGTTAGAAGATGTTTAGGGTTAGGGTTAGAGTTAGGGTTAGGGTTAGGGTCAGGGTCAGGGTCAGGGTGTAAGGTAAGAGTTAGCGTTAGGGTTAGGGTTGGGGTTAAGTTTAGGGTTAGGTTTAGTGTTAAGGTTGGGTTTGCGTTTAGGGTTGAGTTTGGGTTTAGGGTTGGGATAGCGGTTGGGTTTAGGATTGGGATTGTGGTTGGGTTTAGGGTTTTGTTTGAGGTTAGGGTGGGGTCAGGGATAGGTTTGGGGTTGGGGTTAGAGTTAGGGTTGGGGTTAAGATTAGGGTTAGGGTTGGTTTTATGTTTAGGGTTATAGTTAGGGTTAGGTTTAGGGGTTAGGGTTAAGGTTAGCATTAAGTTTTAGGGTTAGGGTTAGGTTAGGGTTAGAGTTAGGGTTAGGGTTAGGATTAGGTTTAGGGTTTGAGGGTTAGTTTAGGGTTAGGGGTTTTGCTTTAGGTTAGGGATAGTGTTAGAGTTATGGTTCGGGCTAGAAATAGGTTTAGGATTAGGGCTAGTGCTAGGGGCTAGGGATAGGGCTAGGAATAGGGCTAGGGTTAGGGTTAGTGTTTAGTTTTATGGTTAGGGTTACAGTTAAGGGTAGGGATAGGGTTAGGGGTTAGTGTTAGGGTTAGGGATAGTGTTAGGGTTAAGGTTAAGGTAGGAATTAGGGTTAGGGTTAGGGTGGGGTTTTAGGGTGGGGGTTATGGAAGAGTTTAGGCTTAGGATGTGTGTTAGAGCAAAAGTTAGGGTTAGGGTTAGGTTTTAGGGTAAGGTTTATGGAAAGAGTTTAGGCTTAGGATATGTGTTAGAGCAAAAGTTAGGGTTAGGGGGTAGAGTTAGGCCTAGGGCTGGGGTTAGGGTTAGTGTAGGTTTAGGATAGGGTTGGTGTTGGGGTTAGGTATGGTTAAGGTTTTGCGTTTCTATTAGGTTTATTGTTAGGGTTAGGGTTAGGGTTAGCGTTAGGGTTTAGGGTTAGGGTTAGTGTTAGGGGTTAAGATTAGGGTTGGGGTTAGGGTTGGGGTAGGGTTTAGGGTTAGGTTTGGGGTTAAGGTTAGGGTTAGGTTTGGGGTTAGGCTTTGTGTTGTGGGTTGGGGTTAGATTTAGGATTGGGTTTATGATTAGGTTTAGGGTTGGGGTTAGGGTTACGGTTAGGGTTGGGGTTAGTGTTAGGGTTGAAGTTGGAGTTAGGGTTAGGGTTGGGGTTAGGGGTAGGGTAGGGTTCAGGGTTATGGTGAGGGTTAGGGTTACCTTTAGGGTTAAAGTTAGCGTTACTCTTAGGTTTAGTGTTAGAAGAGGTTTAGGGTTAGGGTTAGGGTTAGGGTTAGGGGTTTGGTTAGGGTTAGGGTTAGGGTTTAGGGTTAGGGTTAGGGTTAGGGTTCAGTGTTAGGTTTTGAGTTAGGGTTAGGGTTATGGTTAGTTTTAGGGTTAGGGTTAGGGTTTGTGTTTAGGGTCAGATTGAGGATTAGGGATCAGGGATTTGGGAAAGGGTTAGGGTTAGGGTTAAGGGTAGGGTTAGGGATTGAGGTTAGGGTTATGGTTAGGGTTAGGTTTGGATTAGCGTTAGTGTTAGGGTTAATGCTAGGGCTAAATTACAACCCTTTCACTAACCTTAACCCAATCCTAACCCTTACCCAAACCCCAACAGATACCCCTACCCCTACCCCTAACCCTAAACCTTAAATCTTAACCCTAAACCTAACCCAACTCTAACCCTAACCCTAATCCTTACCCTCTCCCTAGGCCTAACAATAACCCTAACTCTATCCCTATACCCTGAACCCTAACCGTAACCCTAACCCTAACCCAACCCTAACCCTAACACTACCCCTAACCATACCCCTACCCCTAACCCCTAACCCTAACACTGAGCCAAACCCTAACCATAAGCCCTAACCCTAACCATAACCATAAACCTTAAACCTTAACCCTAACCCAACTCTAACCCTAACCCTAAACCCTAACCCTAACCCTAACCCTAATCCCTAACTCCTAACATTAACCCTAAACACTAACCGTAACCCTAACCATAACGCAAACTTAACACTAAACCTAACCCTAACCCCTAACCCTAACTCTAACCCTAACCCCAACCCCAACCCTAACCCTATCCTTATCCTAAATATAACTTAACCCTAACCCAAACCCTATTCTAACCATAACCCTAAACCTAAACCTCTTCTAACCGTAATCCTAACAGTAACGCTAACCCTAATCTATCCCTAACCCCAACCCCAACCCCAAACCTAAACCTATCCTAATCCAAAACATAACCCTAACCGTAAACCTAACAGCAACCCTAACACTAACACTAAACCTAACCCTAACCCTAACTCTAAAACTTAACCCTAACCCTAACACTAAACCCTAACCCTAACCCTAGTCTAGCCCTAGCCCTACTCCTAGCACTCGCCATAGGTCTAAACCTATCTTTAGGTCTAACCCTACCACTAACCTTAACCCTAACCATAAACTCTAAACTCTAAACCTAAAACTAACCCTAACCCTAACCCAAACCTAACCCAAATCCTAACGCAAATCCGCAACCCATAAGATTAAACTTACCCCTACCCCTAACCCTAACCAAACCCTAACCCTAACACTAACGCTAACCCTAACCCCTAACCCTAAAACCCAATCCCTAACCCTAACCCTAACTCTAACCCTAACCCTAACCCTAATTCTAACCCTAACACTAACACTAACCCTAACCCTAACAATAACCCTAAACCTAATCCTAATGCTAACCCTAACCCCAACCCTAACACTAACCCTAACACTAACACTAACCCTATCACTAACCTTAACCCTAAACCCTAACCCTAACCCCTGACCCTAGCCTAGCCCTAGCCATAGCCATAGCCCTAACATTAGCCCTAGGCCTAAGCCTATCCTTAGGCCTAACCCTACCACTACCCTTAACCCTAACCCTAAAACCTAAATCCTAACCCTAAAAACCCTAACCCTCTAACCCTAAACCTAACCCCAACCCTAACCAACCCATAACCCTGACCGTACCCCTACTCCTACCCCTAACCCTTATGAAACCCTAACCCAAACCCTAATGCTAACCTTAATACTAACCCTATCCCTAACCCTACCCCTAAACCTAAACCTAACCCTAACCCTAAATCCAATCTTAACACTAACTCTAACATTAACACTAATCTTATCCCTAACCCTAACCCTAAACCCTACCCTAACCCTAACCAAAACCCTAACCCAACCCTAACACTAACCCTAACCATAACACTAGCCTAACAATAACCCTAAACCTAAACCCTAACCCTAACACTAACCCTAACCCAATCTTAACCCTAACCCTAACTCCAACCCATACCCCTACCCCTAACCCCCAACCCTAACCCTATCCCTTAACCCTAACCCTAACCCTAACCCTATCCCTAAACCCTAACCCTAACCCCAACCCCAACATCAACCCTAACCCTAACCTTACCCTAAACCCTACCCTTAAACATACCCCTACCCCTAACCCTAACCCAACACTATCCCTACCATAACGCTAATCGTAACACCAACCATTACCAGAAATCTAACCCTGACCCCAACCCAAAACCAAACCCAAACCCATAATCCTACCACTAACACTACCCCTAACACCTATCCTTAACTCTGAACCAAACCTTAATCCTAAAACCTAAACCTAACCCTAACCTCAACCCCAACCCTACCCCTAACTGTACCCCTAACCCTAACCTTAACCTTAACCCTAACACTATTCTAACCCTAACCCTAAACCGAAACCTCTTCTGACCCTAACCCTAATTGTACCCTAACCCTAACCCTAACCCTAACCTTAACCATAATCCTATCCCTAACCCCAACCCCAACCCTACCCCTAACCGTACCCTAACCCTACCCCTAACCCTAGCCTTAGCACTAGCACTAGCCCTAGGCCTAACCCTATCCCTGGCCTAACCCTACCCCTATTCTTAACCTTAATCCTAAACCCTAAACCCTAACCCTAACCCTAACCCCAACCCCAACCCTAACCCTAACTCTATCCCAAACCCCGAAACATACCACTACCCCTACCCTAAACCCTAACCCTAAACCTGACTCATAACCTAACCCTAAACCCTAACCCTAACTCTAACTGTAAACATTAAACCATAACTCTAAGCATAACCCTAACCCAACTCTAACCCTAACCCTAACCCTAACCCTAAACCTAAACCCTAACCCCAACCCTAATCCTAATCCCTAACCTTAATCTTAACCCTAACACTATTCCTAACCCTAAACCTAACCCCTAACCCTATCCATTCCCTTTACTCTAACCCTAACCATAACACTAAACACTAACCTCAACCCTAGCCCTAGCCCTAGTCCTATCCCTAGCCCTGGCACTAGCCCTAATTATAAACCTATCCCTAGCCCGAACCATAACCCTAACACAAACCCTAACCCTAACCCTAACCCTAACCCTAAACCAAACCCTAACCCTAACCAAAACCAAAACCCCTAACCCTAACACTAACCCTAACCTTAACCCTAACCCTAAACTGTAACCCAAACCCTAACCCCTAAACCTAACCCTAACCCTAAACCTAAAACCAACCTTAACCCTAACCAAAACCCCAAGCCTAAACCTAACCCCAACACCAACCCTAATCCTAACCCCAATCCTAACCCTAACCCGAACCCTTACCCTAACCCCAACCGAAACCCTAACACCAACCCCAATCCCAACCTTAACCCCAAAACCAATCCCAACCCTAACCCAAACACCAACCCTAACCCCAACCCCAACTCTAACCCTAACAATAACCCTATCCCCAACCCCTAAATGTAACCTTAACCCTAACCCTTAACCCTACCCCTGACCCTAACACTAACCCTAACCTCTAACCCTAACCCTAACCCAAACGTTAACCCTAACCGTAGCGTTAACCCTAACCCCTAACCCTGAACCTAACCCCTAACCCTAACCCTAAACCTATCCCTAACCCTAACCAAAACCTCTAACCCTAACCCTAACCCTAAACCTTAACCTAACCCTAAACCTAACCTAAACCTAAAACAAATCCTAAACCTAACCCTAAACATAACCCTAACCCTAACACCAAACCTAACCCTAAACCTAACCCCAACCCGAACCCTAATCCCAACCCCAACCCTAACCCCAATCCCAACCCTAACATTAACCCTAACCCTAACACCAACCCTAACCCTAATCCCAATCCCAACCCTAACCAGAACCACAATCTCAACCATAACCCAAACCCGAATCCCAACCCTAACCCCCAACCCCAACCCTAAGCCGAAGCCTAACCCTAACCCCTAACACTTATCCTAACCCTAACCCCTAACACTAACCCGAACACTAAACCTAACACCAAACCCTAAGCCTAACCCTAACCCTAACGCTAACCCTAACGCTAGCGTTAACTCTAACCCTAAACCCTGACCCTGACCCTGACCCTAACCCTAACCCCTAACCCTAACACCTACCCTAACCCCAACGCTAACCCTAAACCCCAACCCTAAACCTAACCCCTAACCCTAACCCTAACACCAACCCTAACCCTAATGCTAACCCTAAACCCTAACCCTAAACATAATCCTAACCAAAACCCCTAAACCTAACCCTAACCCTATCCCTAAACCCTAAAACCTAACACTAACCCTTACCATTATCCTAACCCTACAATAACCCTAAATCCTAACCCTAAACATATCCGTAACCCCAACCCTAACCCTAACCCCAATCCTAACCCTAACCTAACCCTAACGCTAACCATAACCCCTAACCCTAACCCTAACCTCAACCCTAACACTAATCCCTAAGCTAACCCTAACCCCAACCCTAACGGTAACCATAACGCTAAACTTAACTCTAAACCCTCACCCAGACTCTACTCTGACCCTGATCCTGATCCTGAGCCTAACCCTAACCCACCCTAACCCCTAACCCTAACCCTAAACCTAACCCCTAACACCTAATCCTATCCCTAACCCTAACCCCTAACCCTAAACCTAACCCTTAGTCTAACCAAAAACCCTAACCCTAACCCTAACCCTACCTCTACCCTTACCCCTAACCCAACCTTAACCTTATCCCTACCCTAACCACAACTCCTAAACCTACATGCACCACGGTCCCAACCCATAACCATAACCCTATCCCTAAACCCTAAACCATAACACTTACCCTAACCCTAACACTAAACACTAACCCTTACCTTAACCCTAACCCAACCCTAACAATAACCCTAACCCTAACACAAACCACAACCGCTAAACCTACCCCTAACCCTAGCACTAATCTTATTCTAACCATAACCCTAAACCTTAACCTCTATAACAATAAACCTAATAGTAACGCTAACCTTAACCCTAAACCTAACCCCAACAACAACCCTACCCTAAACCTACCCTAACCCCAGCCCTAGGCCTAACTCTAACACTAACCCTATCTCTAAGCCTTACCCTAACTAAAAACCCCAACCCTAACCTTAACCCCAACCCCAACCATAACCAGAACCACAATCCCAACCCTAACCACAACCCGAATCCCAACCCTAACCCCAACCCCAACCCTAACCCCAACACCAAACCTAACACTAAACTAATCCTAACACTAACCCTAACCACTAACCCTAACACTACCTCTAAGCTAACCCTAACCCCAACCCCAACCCTAAAGCTAACCCTAACATTAAACCTAACCCTAAACCCTGACTCTGACCCTGACCCTAACCCTAACCCTAACCCTAACCCTAACACTAACCCTAACCCTAAAACCTAACCCTAACCTTAACCATAAACCTAAACCTAACCCTAACCCTAACACCTAATCCTAACCCTAACGATAAACCCTTACCCTAACCCTAACCCTTACCCTAACTTAAAACCCTAACGCTAACCCTAAACCTAAAGCTACCTCTAGCCCTACCCCTAACCCAACCGTAACCTTATCCCTAACCCTAACCACAACCCATAAACCTACCTGCACCACTACAGCTACCCATAAACATAACCCTATCTCTAATCACTAAACCATAACATTAACCCTAACCCTTACACTAAACACTAACCCTTACCTTAACCCTAACCAACCCTAACACTAACCGTAACCCTAACACTAACCACAAACCCTAAACCTACCCCTAACCATAGCCCTAACCCTATTCTAACCATAACTTTAAACGTAACCCTCTATCACAATAAGCATAATAGTAACACAAAACTTAACCCTTAACATAACCCCAACGCCAACCCTACCCTAAACCTACTCTAACCCTAACCCTAGGCTTAACTCTAACCCTAACCCTAACTTAACCCTAACACATATCCTAAGCATAAACTCTATCCCTAACCCTAACCCTAACACTTACCACTAAGCTAAACCTAACCCTAACCCTAACCCTAAAACTAACCCCTAAACCCTGACCCTAACTCTGACCCTGACCATGACCGTGACCCTAACTCTAACCCTAACCCTAACAGTAACCCTAACCCTAAACCCTAAACCTAATCCTAACACTAAACACTAACCCTAACCTTTACACTAACCCTAACACATAACCCTATGTCTAACACTAATCCTAACGCTAAATGTAACGCTAACCCTAATTCTAAACCCTGACCCTGACACTAACCCTAACCCTAACACTAACCCTAACCCTAACCCAGACCGTGACCCTGACCCTAACCCTAACATTAACCCTAAAACTAACCCTAACCATAGCCCTAACCCTAACCCTAATCCTAACCCAAACCATAAACCTAACCCCTAACCCTAACCCTAACCCCTAACCCTAACCCTAACCCTAACGCTAACCCTATACCCTAACACTAACCCTAACCCTAACCCTAAACCCTAAAACGTAGCACTAATTATAACCCTAAACCTAACCCTAACCCTAACCTAACCCTAACCCTATCCCTAATGCTAACCCTAAACCCTAAAACGTAACACTAATCCTAACCCTAACCCTAAAGCTAACCCTAACCCTAACCACTGACTGTGACCCTGAACCTACCCCTAACCCTACCCTAACACTAACCCTAACTGTAATGCTAACCCTAAACCCTAACACTAACCCTAACCCTAACCCTAAACCCTAACCATAACCCTAAACCAAACCCTAACCCTAACACTAACCCTAACAGCAACCCTAAACCTAACCCTAACTCCAACCCTAACCCTAACCCCAACCCCAACCCAAAACCTAACCCCAACCCTAACCCTAAACCTAAACCTAACCCCCAACCCGAACCCTAACACCAACACCAACCCTAACCCCAACCACAATCCCAAGCCTAACACCAACCCCAATCCCAACATAACCCCAACCCCAACCCTAACCTCCACCCCAACCTTAACTCTAATCCAAACCCTAACCGTAACCGTAACCCAAACCCTAACCTAACCATAACCCTAAACCTAACCCTAACCCTAACCCTAACCCTATCTCTAACTTAACGCTAACCCTAACCCTAACACCAACCCTAACTCTAACACCAACCCTAACCCTAACCCTAACCCAACCCTAACACTCACCCTAACCCCAACACTAACCACAACCCATAAACCTACCCCTAACCCTAGCCCTAACCCTATTCTAACCATAAGCATAAACCTAACCCTCTATAACAATAAACCTAATAGTAATGCTAACCTTAATCCTAAACCTAAGCCCAACTCCAACCCTACCCTAATCCTACCCTAACCCTAGCCCTAGGCCTAACTCAAACCCTAACCATAACTTTAACCCAAACACATATCCTAAACCTAAACTCTTTCCCTAACCCTAACCCTAAACCCTAAACCTAACCTTAACCCTAATCCCTAACCTTAATCTTAACCCTAACACTATTCCTAACCCTAAACCTAACCCCTAACCCTAACCCTAACCCTAACCCTAATCCTAACCAGCTATAACAATACACCTAATAGTAAGGCTAACCTTAACCCTAAACCTAACCCCAACGCCAACCCTACCCTAAAACTATCCTAAACTTAGCCCTAGTCCTAACTCTAACCATAACCCTAACTTTAACCCTAACACATATCCTAAGCCTAAAGTCTTTTCTGACCCTAATCCTAAACACTAACCCTAACCTTAACCCTAACACTATCCCTAACCTTAACTCTAACACTAAAAATAACACTAAACCCCAACCGTAAACCTAGCCCTAGCCCTAGCCCTAACCCCTAGCCATAGCACTAGCCCCAATTCTAAACCTATCCCTAGCCCAAACCATAACATTAACACTGATCCTAAACCTAACCCTAAACCAAACCATAACCCTAACCCTAACCGTAACCAAAACCCCTAACCCTAACCCTAACCCCTAAGCCTAAACCTAACACTAAACCTAACCCTAGCCCTAAACCCTAACACTAACAACCTAAACCTAATCCTAACCCTAAACGTAACTTTAACCCCAACCCCAACCCTAACCCCAACCCCAACACTAACCCTAACCCCAACCCCTAATCCCTAACCCTATTCCTAACCCTAAAAGCTAACCGTAACGCTAACGCTAACCCTAGCCCTAAACCCTGACCCTGACACTGAACCTAACCCCTAATCCTAACCCTAACACTAACCCTAACCCTAACCCCTAAACCCTAACACTAACCCAACCCTAATCCCTAACCCTAACCTTAACCCTAACCCAACCCAACTAACGCTAACACTAACCCTACCCAACACATACCTTTAACCCTACTACTAGCCCTATCCCTAACCCTAACTCCTAAACCTACACATAACCCCTAACACTTAACCCTAACTCAAATACTAGCCCTAACACTGAAACCTAACCCTAACTCTAACCTTAAACCCTAACCCTAACCCTAACCCTAACTTCTAACCCTGATTGCTAACCCTAACCCTAACCCTAACTCGTCTAAACCTAACCCTAAGCCTACCTCTACCCCTGCCCCTAACCCAACCGTAACCTTATCCCTAAACCGAACCACAACACCTAATCCTATCTGCACCACTACACCTACCCAAAACCATAACCCTATTATAAACCCTAAACCATAACTTACCCTAACCGTAACACTAAACACTAACCCTTTTCCTTAACCCCTAACCAAACCGTAAAACTAACCCTAACCCTAACACTCACCACAACTTCTAAACCAACCCCTAATACTAGCCCTAACCCTATTCTAACCATAGACCTAAACCTAACCCTCTATAACAATAAACATAATAGTAACGCTAACCTTAACCCTAAACATAACCCCCAACGCCAACCCTACCCTACACCTACCCTAAAACTAGCCCCTAGGCCTAACTCTAACCCTAACCCTATCGTTAAACCTAACACTATCCCTAACCCTAACCCTAACCCTAACGCTGACATTAACCCTAAGCCTAACCCTAAACCAAACCCTAACCCTAACCCCTAACCAAACCTCTAACCCTAACCCTAACCCCAACACTAACACTAACCCTAACCCTAACTCCTAACCCTAAACTGTAACCCTAACCCCAACCACTAAACCTAACCCTAACCTTAACCCTAACCCCAACCACAACCCTAACTCTAATCCTAACCCTAACCCCCAACCCCAACCCCTAACCCCAACCACAATCCCTACACTAACCCCAACCCCAATCCCAACCCTAACCCCAACCCCAGCCCTAACCCCAACCTCAACCCTAACCCTAACCCTAACCTTATCCCTAACCTCTAACCCTAACCCTAACCCTAACCTCTAACCCTAACCCCTAACACTAACCCTAAACCCTAACCCTAAACCTAACTCTAACGCTAACCCTAATGCTAACCCTAACCCCTAAACCCTGACCCCCTGACCCTGACCGTGACCCTAACCCTAACCCTAATCCCATCACTAACACTAACCGTACTTCCTAAACCTAAACCCTAACCCTAACCCTAACCCTAACCCTAATCCTAAACCCTAAGCCTAACTCTAAGCCTCAACCCTAAGCCTAACCCTAAACCCTAACCCTAAACCCAACCCTTCCCCAACTGCTAATCCTATCCCTAACACCAACAAAAACCCCCAACCCTAAACCAAACCCTAATCCTAAACCTAAACCGAATCCCAACCCCAACCCTAACCCTAAACAAACCCCAACCCTAACCCCAACCCTAAACCAAACCCTAACCCTAACCCCTAACCCTAACCCTAACCCCAACCCTAACCTAACCCAACCCTAACCCGAACCCTAAACCTAAACCGTAAAACCTAACACTAACCCTAACCATAACCCCAACCCAAAAACCCCGAACCCTAACCCCAACCCTAACCCCAACCCCAACCCTAACCCCACCTCTAACCCTAACGTAACCCTAACACTAACCCTAACCACTAACCCTAACCCTAACCCTAAACCTAACACTAACCCCTATGCAAACCCCAACCCTAAACCTAACCCCTAATCCTAACGCTAATCCTAACACTAAACCCTGAACCTGATTCTGACCCTGATCCTGACTCTGACTGTGACCCTAACCCTAACCCTAACCCTAACACTAATCCTAACCCCTAAACCCTAACCCTAATCCTAACCCTAACCCTAAACCTAAACCCACACCTAACCCTAACTCTAACACCTAATCCCAACCCTAAACCTAACCCCAACCATAACCCTAATCCTTACCCCTAACCCTAACGCTAACCCTTACACTAACAGAAACCCCAACCCTAACCCTAATCATAACCCCAACCCTAACTCGTCTAAACTTAACCCTAACCCTACCCTACCAGTACCGCTAACCCAACCGTAACCTTATCCCTAACCCTAACCACAACCCATAAACCTACTTCACCACTACCCCTACCCATAACCATAACCCTATCCCTAAACGCTAAACCTAACCCTAACCCTAACCCTAACACTAAACACTAACCCTTACCTTAACCCTAACCCAACCCTAAAACTAACCCTAACCCTACCACTAACCACAACCCTTAATCCTACCCCTAATCCTAGCCCTAACTCTATTCTAACCCTAACCCTAATGTAACCCTCTATAACAATAAACCTAATAGTAAGGCTAACCTTAACCCTAAACCTAACACCAATGCCAATCCTACCCTAAACCTACCCCAAACTTAGCCCCTAGGCCTAACTCTAACCATAACCCTAACTTTAACCCTAACACATATCCTAAGCCTAAAATCTTTTTCTGACCCTAACCCTTAACACTAACCCTAACACTAACCATAATCCCTAACTCTAACCTTAACCCCAACACTATCCCTAACCCTAACCCTAACCCCTAACACTATCCTTAACCTTAACTCTAACACTAACACTAACACTAAACACTAACCGTAAACCAAGCCCTAGCCCTAGCCCTATCCCTAGCCGTAGCACTAGCCCCAATCCCAAACCTACCCCTAGCCAAAACCATAACATTAACACTAACCCTAAACCTAATCCTAAACCAAACCATAACCCTAACCCTAACCGTAACCAAAACCCCTAACCCTGACCCTAACCCTAACCCCTAAGCCTAACCCTGACACTGAACCTAACCCTAACCCTAACCCTAAACCCTAACACTAACCCTAAACCTAATATCTAACCCTAATCCTAACCTTAACCCTAACCCAACCCTAACCCTAACCCTAACCCTACCCCACACATACATTTAACCCTACTTCTATCCCTATACCTAACCCTAACCCTAACCCCTAAACCTACACCGAACCCAAACGCTAACCCTAACTCAAATACTAGCCCTAACACTAAAACCCTAACCCTAAGCCTAACACTGAACCCTAACCCTAACCCTAAATTCTAACCTTAATTGCTAACCCTAACCCCTAACCCTAACTCGTCTAAACCTAACCCTAACCCTACATCTACCCCTACCCCTACCCAACTGTAACCTTATCCCTAACCCGAACCACAACCCCTAATCCTACCTGCACCACTACCCCTACCCAAACCATAACCCTATCCCTAAACCCTAAACCATAACTTACTCTAACCCTAACACTAAACACTAACCCTTACCTTAACCCTAACCGAACCGTAAAACTAACGCTAACCCTAACACTCACCACAACTTCTAAACCAACCCCTAACAATAGCCCTAACCCTATTCTAACCATAAACCTAAACTTACCCTCTATAATAATAAACATAATAGTAACGCAAACCTTAACCTTAAAATAACCCCAACGCCAACCCTACCCTACACCTACCCTAAAACTAGCCCTAGGCCTAACTCCTAACCCTTACCCTAACCTTAAACCTAACACTATCCTAACCCTAAACCTAATCCTAACCCTAACATTAACCCTAATCCTAACCCTAAATCAAACCCCAATCGTAACCCTAACCAAACCCTTAACCCTAACCCTAACCCTAACACTAACACTAACCCTAACCCTAACTCTAACCCTAAACTGTAACCCTAACCCTAACCCTAAACCAAACCATAACCCTAACACTAACCGTAACCAAAACCCCTAACCCTAACCCCTAAGCCTAAACCTAACACTAAACCTAACCCTAACCCTAAACCCTACCCCTAACAACTAAACCAAATCCTAACCCTAACCGTAACCCTAACCCCCAACCCCTAACCCTAACCCGCACCCCAACACTAACCCTAACCCCAACCCTAACCCAAACCCTATCCCTAACCCTAAAGCTAATCCTAACGCTAACGCTAATCCTAACGCTAACCCTAACCCTAAACCCTGACCCTGACACTGAACCTAACCCTAATCCTAACCCTAACACTAACCCTAAACGTAACGCTAACCCTACTCCCTAACACTAACCCTAACCCTAAGCCCTAACCCTAACCCTAACCCTAACCCTAAACCTAACCCTAACCAAAACCCCTTAACCCTAACCCTAACCCTAAACCAAACCCTAACCCCAAACCTACCCCTAACCCTAACCCTAAACCTAACTCTAAACCAAACCCCTAAACCTAAGCCTCAACCCTAACCGTAACCCTAACACCAAACCTAATCCTAACCCAAACCCCAACCCTAACCCTAACCCCAAACCCAACGCTAACCCTAACCCCAACCATAACCCGAAACCTAAACCTAACCCCAATCCTAACCCCAAACCCAACCCCAACACTAACCCCAACCACAATCCCAACCCCTAACCCCAACCCCAATCCCAACCGTAACCCCAACCCCATCCCTAAACCCGACCCCAACCCTAACCCCTAACCCCAACCCCTAACCCTGACCCTAACACTAACCATAACACTAAAACTCTTCTAACCCTAAACCTAAGAGTAACGCTAACCCCTAACCCTAACCCCTAACCCTAGCCCTAACCCTAATCCTAGCTCTAACACTAACCCTAACACTAACCTTAACTGTATCGCTAATCCCAACCAATGCCCCTACCCATACCTCTACCTCTATCCCTAACCCTAACACCTAACCAAAACCCTAACACCTAACCCTAACTCAAACGCTATCCCTAAACTTAAACCCTAACACTAACCCTAACCCTAACCCGAAACCTTACATTTAACCCTAACCCTAACCCTAACCGTAACCCTATCCCTAATCTTAACCCTAACTCGTCTAACCCTAACCCTAAACCTACTACTTCCCATCTACCTACCCTTACCCCTACCCCTAACACAAATCCTAACCTTAACCACCCTAACCTTAACACTAATCCTAACCTTAACCACCACCCCTATCCCTACCCCTACTCCTAACACTAACCCTAACATAAAAGGTAACACTATCCTTAAAACCTAAACCCTAACCCTAACCCTAACACTGACACTAAACACTAACCCTAATCCTAACACTAACCCAAACCTAACCCTATCCCTAAACCTAACACTAACTACAACCCCTATCCTTACCTCTAACCCTAACACTAACCCTAAACCTAAACCTAAATCCTAACACTAACCCTAAACCTAAACGTAACACAACATATACCCCTACGCCTATCACTAATCCCTAACCCTAAGTCTAACCCTATCCTTAATTCTGAACCCTAACCCTAACTCCATCCCTAACCCTAAACCCAACCCTAACTCTAACACTAAACCATAAACCCTAACCCTAACCCTAACCGTAACCAAACCCTAACCCTAACACTAACTTCAGCCCATTCCCTACCCGTAAACCCTACACCTAACCGATAACTCTAACCCTAACCCTAACCCTAACCCCTAACACTAACCATAAAGCTAAACCATACCCTAACCCAAAAGTCTAACCCTATCCCTAATCCTAGTCTAAGCCCCAGCCATAGCCCCAGAATAGCCCTAGCTCTAACCCTATCTGTAGACCTAACGCCAACACTAACCCCAAATCTAACCCTAAAAACAAACCTAAACCAACCATAGCACTAACCTTAACCCTGACTCCAACCCATCCCCATACCACTACCCTTAAAACTAATACTAACCCCTAACCCCTAACCGTAACACTAACACTAACCCTACTCCTACACTTACACCTAACCCTAACCCAACCCCAACCCCAAACCTAACCCTAACCCTAGCCCTAGCACTTACCCTAAACTTAACCCTTTATGTAAACATAATCCTAACTCCAAACCCTAAACCTAACCCTAACCCTAACCCAAACCCTAAGACTAACACTAACTAACCCTAACACTAACCTAAACCTAACCATAACCATAATATTAACCCTAACACCAAACCTAATCCTAGCCCCTAACCCTATCCCTAGACCCAACCCTAAACCTAACATTAATCCTAAACCCCAAAACCTAACACTAATCCTGACCCTAATCCCAACCCCTAACCCCAACCCCAAACTTAACCCTAACCCCAAACCTAACCCTAAACCCCCTAACCTAACCCCTAACCCTAACCCTAACGCTAAACCTAAAGCTAACGCTAACGCTAACGAAAACCCTAACACTAAACCATGACCCTGACCCTAACCCCTAACTGTAACGCTAATGCTAAGCCCTAACCCTAACCCTAATCCTAAACCTAACCCTAACCCTAACCCTAAACCAAAACCAACTCTAAACCTAACCCTAAACCAGAGCCTAACCCTAACACTATCCCTAACCTAAACCCTAACCCTAACCCTAACCCCTAACACCAACCCTAAACCTAACCACAACCACAATCCTAACCCTAAACCCAACCCCAACCGTAACGTTAACCCCAAATTCAATCCCAACCCTAACCCCAAACCCTACCCTAAAACCGAACACAATCCCAACCCTAACCCCAAACCCCAACACTACCCCCAAGTCCAACCCCTAACCCTAACCCTAACACGAACCCCTAACCCTAACCCTAACCACTTACCCTAACCTCAATCCCAACCCTAACCCTAACCCTTAACCCTAACCCTAACTCTAACCCTCACCCTAACCAAAATCCCAACCCCAAACCCTAACCCCAACCCCCTAACCCCTAACCCTAACCCCTAACCCTAAACCTAACCCTAACATTAACCCCAACACTAAACCTAACCCCAACCCCAACCCTTACCCTAACCCCAACCGTAATACTAACCCTAACACTAACCCCAACCCTAACCCTAACCCCAAACCAAAAACTAACCCCAACACCAATCCCAACCCTAACACCATCCCCACCTGAACCCCTAACCACAACCCCAACCCTAAGACCAACCCCAATCCTAACCCCTAACCCCTAACCCCTAACCCTACCCTTAACCTAACCCCAAACCTCTTCTAAACCAAAGAATAAGAGTAATGCTAACACTAACCCTAACCTTAACCCCACCCCTAACCATAACCCTAACCCTAACACCTAACTCTAACCGTCACCCCTACACCAACCCTAACCCATAACCTAATCCTAACCACTAACCCTAACCCTAACACTAAAACCTAACCCTAACCCTAACCCCTAACCCTAACCCTAATCCTTACCCCTAACCCTAACCCTAACACTAAAACTAACACGTAAACCTAAGCCTAACCCCTAACCCTAATGCTAACCCTAACCCTAAACCCTGACCCTGACCCTGACCCTAACCGTAACCCTAACCCTAACACTAACCCTAATCCTAACGCTAACCCTAAACACTAACCCAAACCCTAAACCTAACCCCTAACCCTAACTATAACACTAAACACAACCCCTAACCTTAATCATAACCCCAACCCTAAACCTTACCAAAACCCCAACCTTAACCCTAACCCCAACCCTAACCCCAACCCCAATCCCAACCCAAACCCACAAACCCCCCCAATCCCAACCCAAACCCAACCCCAATCCCAAACCTAACCCCAACCCCAACCCTAACACCAACCCCAACCATAAAACTAACCCTAAACCTACCCTAACCCCTAACCCTAACACTACACTACCCCTAAACCTAACCCCAACCCTAAACCAAACCCTAACCCTAAAGCTAATGCTAACCCTAATGCTAACCCTAACCCTAAACCCCTGACCCTGACCCTGACCCTAAACCTAACCCTAACCCTAACACTAAACCTAAATGTAACGTTTACCCAAAACTCCTACCCTAACCCTAACGCTAATACTAAACCCTAACCCTAACCCTAACCATGATGATAAACACTAACCCTAACCATAACCGCTAAACCTATCCCTAATCCTAACCAAAACACCTAACCCTAATCCTAATGCTAACCATAAACCAAACCCTAACACTAACCTAACCCTAAACCTAAACCAAACCACAACCACAACCCTAAACCAAACCCTAACCATAACCCTATCACTAACACCAACATTAACCCTAAACCCAACCCCAGCCCTAACCCAAACCCAGCCATAACCCTAATCCTAACCCCTAACCCCAACCTTAAACCTAAACCAAACCCCAACCATAAAACCAACGACAATACCAATCCTAACACCAACCCAAATTCGAACCCTAACCACAACCACAACCCTAACCCCAACCTCAACCCTAACTTTACCCTAACCCTATCGCTAACTACTAACCCTATCACTAACCCTAACCACTAACCCTAACCCTAACACTAACCCCTAACTCCTAACACTAACCCTAACCCTAAACCTAACGCGAGCCCCCAACCCTAACCCTAACAACAAACCCAGCCCTAACCCTAAACCCAACTCTAACCCTAACCCTAACCCCAAACCTAACCCTAACCCGAACACCAACCCTAACCCTAACCCCTAACCCTAACACTAACCCTAACCCCTAACCCTAACCCTAACCCTAACCCTAACCAACCCCTAACCCCAACCCCTAACCCTAACCCCTAACCCTAACCCTAATGCTAACCAAAACCCTAAACCCTAACACTAACCCTAACCAAAACCCCTAACCCTAACCGTAACCCTAACCAAAACCCCTAAACCTAACCCTAAACCTTAAAACCTAACACTAACCCTAACCATAACACTAACTCTAACCATAACACTAACCCATACACCCTACCCTAAATCCTAACACTATCCCTAACCCAAACCCTAACCCTAACGCGAATCCTAAACCTAACCCCAAACCCTAACCCTAACCTAACACTAATGCTAACCCTAACCCTAACTCTAACACTAACCCCTACCCCTAATGCTAAACCTAACCCTAAACCCTGACCCTGACTCTGACCCTAACCCTGACCCTACCCTGACCGTAAACCTACCCCTAACCCCAACACTAACCCTAATGCTAAACCTAACCCTAACCCTAACCCTAACCCTAAACCTATCACCTAACCCTAACCCAAACCCGTACCCCTAACACTAACCATAATGCTAACCCTAACCAAAACCCCTAACCCTAACCCTAAACCTCTTCTAACCCTAAACCTAAGAGTAACGCTAACCCTAACCCTAACCCTAGCCCTAAACCAAACCCTAACCTGAACCCTAAACCCTAATCCTAACCCCTAACCCCTAACCCCAACCCTAACCCTAACCCTAACCCTAAACCAAACCCTAACCTGAACCCTAAACCCTAATCCTAACCATAAAACTAACCCCTAACCCTAACCCTAACCCTAACACCAAACCTAACTTAACCACAACCCCAACCCCAACCCTAACCCCAACCCCAACCTTAACCCTAACCCTAACCCTAACCTAACCCCAACCATAAACCAAACCCTAACCCCTAACCCTAATCCTAACACCAACCCTAACCCTAATCCTAACCCCAACCCTAACCTTAA
Organism: Nanger dama; assembly: GCA_917880005.1. NCBI lineage: Eukaryota > Metazoa > Chordata > Mammalia > Artiodactyla > Bovidae > Nanger > Nanger dama. The sequence goes on along the minus strand of CAKJTW010000255.1, from coordinate 16,505 downwards.
CCCCAACCCCAACCCTAACCCTAACCCCAACCTAAACCCTAACCCTAACCCTAACAACAACCCTAACCCTAAACCCAACCTCAACCCTAAACAGAACCACAATCTCAACCCTAAACCCAACCCCAATCCCAACACTAACCCCAACCTCAAACCTAACCCCAATGCCAACCCCAATCCCAACCGCAACCCTAATCCTAACCCTAAACACTAAAATCTAATACTAACCCTAACCGTAACCCTAACCGCACAATAATCCTAAATCCTAAACCTAACCCTAACCCTAACGCCAACCCTTACCTCAACCCTAACCCTAACCCCAAACCTAACCCTAACCTAACCCTAACACTAACCCTAACCACTAACCCTAACCCTAACCCTAACACTAACCCCTGTGCTAACCCTAACCCTAACCCTAATGCTAACACTAATGCGAAATCTAACCCTAAACCCTGATCCTGACTCTGACCCTGAACCCTGACCATGACCCTAACCGTAACCCTAACCCTAACACTAACTGTAACCCTAAACCCTAACACTAACCCTAACCATAACCCCAAAGCTAAACCTAACCCTAAACCTAACATCTAATCCTAACCCTAACCCTAACCCCTAACACTAACCCTAACCCTGACCCTAACTAAAACCCCAACCCTAACGCTAACCCTAACCCTAACTCGTCTAAGCCTAACCCTAACCCTACATCTACCCCTACCCCTAACCCAAACATAACCTTATCCCTAACCCTAAACACAATCCCTAAACCTCCTACACCACTACCCCTACTCATAACCATAACCCTATCCCTAAACCAAACCATAATGCTAACCCTAACCCTAACACTAAACACTAACCCTTACCTTAACCCTAACCCAACCCTAACACTAACCCTAACCCTAACAATAACCACAGCCCCTAAACCTACCCTAACCCTAGTCCTAACCCTATTCTATCCACAATCCTAAACCTAACCCTGTATAACAATAATCCTAATAGTAATGCTAACCCTAATTCTAAACTTAACCCCAACGCCAACCCTACACTAAACCTACCCTAAAACTTGCCCAGGCCTAACTCTAACCCTAAACCTAACTTTAAACCTAACACATATCCTAAGCCTAAACTCTTTCCCTAACCCCAACCTAAACCTAACCCTAACCCCTAACCCTAAACTTTAAACCATAACCATAATCCTAACCTAACTCTATCCCTAACCCTAAACCTAACCCTATCCCTTACCCTAACTCTATCACTAAACCCTAAACCCTAACACTAACCCTAATCCTAAACACTAACACTAACCCTAATCCTTATACAACAATAAAACTAAGCGTAACTCTAACCCCAACCCATTCCCCTACCCCTACCCCTACCGTGAACCCTAACCATAACCGTAACCCCTAACCTAACCCTAACCCTAACCCATAACCCTAACCCTAACCCTAACACCAACCCCAACCCTAACCCTAACCGTAACCTAACCCTAAACCTAAACCTAAGCCTAAACCCTAACCCTAACCCTAAGCCTTACCCCAAACGAAACCTCTTCTAACCCTAACCCTAAAAGTAATGCTAACCCTAACTCTAACCCTACCCCTAACCCCAGCCCATACCCTACTGTTGCTCCTACCCCTACCCCTAACTGTAAACAACCTTAACCCTAACGGTAACCCTTACCCCACCTTAACCCTAACCCTAACTCTAACACTAACACTAACCCTAACCCTAAACCTAAACCCCAACCCCTAACCCTATCCCAACTCTAACCCTAACCCTAACCTAAACCCCAACACATACCGCTACCCCTACCCCTAACCCTAAACCCCAAACCTAACCCTAACCTAAGCCTAACCCCTAACCCTAACCCTAAATCAAATCATAAACCGAAACCTCTTATAACCCTAAACCTAAGAGTAATGCTAACCCTAACCCTAACCCCAACCCCATCCCCAACCCTAACCCTAACCGCACCCTAACCCTAACCCTATCCCTAACCCTATTCTAACCCCAACCCTAAACCAAAACTGCTTCGAACCCCAACCCTAACCATTCTCTAAATCTAACCCTAAACCTAACTCTAACCCTAATCCTATCCCTAACCCCAACCCCAACCCTAAACCTATACCTACCCCAACCATAAACCTAACCCTAACCCTAACCCTAACACCTACCCTTACCCATACTCCTACCCTTAACCCTAACCCAACCATAACCCTAACCCTAATGCTAACTGTAACACTAACCATTACCCTAAATCTAATCCTAACCCTAACCCTAACCCAAACCCAAACCCATACTCCTACCACTAACCCTACCCCTACCCCTAACCCCTAGCCCTAATCCTGAACCAAACCTTAACCCTAAACCCTAAACCTAACCCTAACCCCAACCCCTACCCTACCCCTAACCGTACCCTAACCCCAACCCCTAACCTTAACCCCAACCATATTCTAACCCTAACCCTAAACCGAAACCTCTCTGACCCTAACCCTAACCGCACCCTAACCCTAACACTAACCCTAACCCTGTGGTAACCGTAAACCTAAACCTAATCCTCTTCTAACCCTAACCATAACAGTAATGCTAACCCTAACCTTATCCCTAAGCCTAACCCCAACACTAAACTTAAACCTACCTTAAACCTAAACCTAACATTAATCCTAACCATAACCCAACCCTAACCCTAACCCCAAGCCTAACCCCCAACCTTAACCCTAAACCTTACCCTAAATGAAAACTCTTCTAACCCTAACCCTATGAGTAATGCTAACCCTAACTCTAACCCTACCATAACCCCAGCCCATAATCTCATCGTTACCCCTACCCATACCCCTAACCGTAAAACAAACCTAACTTACCCTAACCCTAACGCTAAACCTTACCCAAACCTTAACCCTAACCCTAACTCTAACAGTAACACTAACCCTAACCCTAACCCTAAACCCTAACCATAACCCTAACCCAACCCTAACCCTAACCCAAACCCCAACACATACTGCTACCCCTACCCCTAACCCTAAACCCTAAACCTAAATCCTAACCCTACCCTAACCCTAATACTAACCTCTAACCCTAACCTTAAATCAAACCCTAAACCGGAAACCTCTTCTAACCCTAACCTAAGAGTAATGCTAACCTAACCCTAACCCTAACCCCATCCCCAACCCCAACCTCAACCCTAACCATAACCTAACCCTAACCCTACCCCTAACCCTAATACTAACCTCTAACCCTAACCTTAAATCAAACCCTAAACCGAAACCCTTCTAATCCTAACCCAAGAGTAATGCTAACCCTAACCCTAACCCTAACCCCATCCCCAACCCCAACCCTAACCCTAACCATAACCTAACCCTAACCCTATCCCTAACCCTATTCTAACACTAACCCCTAATCGAAACCGCCTGAACCCTAACCCTAACCATTCTAAACCTAACCCCTAAACCTAAACCTAACCCTAATCCCATCCTTAACCCCAACCCCCAACCCTAAACCTATACCTACCCTAACCATAAACCTAACCCCTAACCCTAACCCTAACCCTAACCCTAACACCTACCCTTACCCATACCCCTACCCCTAACACTAACGCAACCATAACCCTAACCTAATGCTAACTGCAACACTAACCATTACCCTAAATCTAACCCTAACCCTGACCCTAACCCAATCCCCAACCCATACTCCTATAACTAACCCTACCCCTAACCCTAACCCCTAACCCTAACCCTGAACCAAACCCTAACACTAAACCCTAAACCTAACCCTAACCCCAACCCCTACCCTACCCTCACCGTACCCTAACCCTAACCTAATCTTAACCCTAACCCTAAAACTAACCTCTAATCCTAACCCTTAATCAAACCCCAAACCGAAACCTCTTCTAACCCTAACCTAAGAGTAATGCCTACCCCCACCCCCCAACCCTAAACCCTAAACCCCAAACCTAACCCTACCTCTAACCCTGATACTAACCTCTAACCCTAACCCAAATCAAACCCTAAACCAAAACCTCTTCTAACCCTATCCTAAGAGTAATGCTAACCCCAACCTAACCCTAACCCCACCCCCAACCCCAAACCTAACCCTAACCATACCCTAACCCTAACCCTATCCCTAACCCTATTCTAACCCTAACCCTAATTCGATACCGCTTTGAACCCTAACCCTAACCGTTCTCTAAATCTAACCCTAAACCTAACCGTAACCCTAATCCCATCCTTAACCCCAACCCCAAGCCTAAACCTATACCTACCCTAACCATAAACCTAACTCTAACCCTAACGTTAACACCTACCCTTACCCATACCTCTACCCCTAACACTAACCCAACCATAACCCTAACCTAATGCTAACTGCAACACTAACCATTACCCTAAACCTAACCCTAAACCTGACCCTAACCCAATCCCCAACCCATACTCCTACCAGTAACCCTAACCCTAACCCTAACCCCTAACCCTAACCCCTGAACCAAACCCTAACACTAAACCCTAAACCTAACCCTAACCCCCAACCACTACCCCTACCCTCACCGTACACTAACCCTAACCTAAACCTTAACCCTAACCCTATTCCAACCCTAACCCTCAACTGAAACACTCTTCTGGCCCTAAGCCTAACCGTACCCTAACCCTAACCCTAAACCTAACCCTAATCCTATCCTAACCCCATCCCCAACCCTACCCCTAACCGTGCCCTAACCCTAACCATAACCCTAGCCTTGGCACTGGCACTGGCCCTGGGCCTAACCTATCTCTCGGCTAACCCTAGCCCTATTCTTGACCTAACCTCAGGCCCTAAAGCCTAACCATAGCCATAACCTGACTCTAACCCCAAGCCCACCTAGCCCTAACCGTACACTAACCTTAACCTTAAACACTAACACTATCCCTAGCGCTAACACTAACACTAACACTAATCCTCACCCTAACCTAACCCTAGCCCCAACTTTAACACAGGCCCTGGCCCTGGCACTGGCACTGGCCGTGGCCCTAGCCTGACCATAACCCTAAACAAACCATAACCCTAACCTGGCCTGGCCCTAGCACTGGCCTAGCCCTGGCCTAGCACTGGCCTAATCCAGTCCTAGCTCTGGCCTGGCTCCAATCAATGCCCTGCCCCTACCACTCCCTGGCCACTAGCCTGGCCTAACCCTGGCCCTAATCCTGACTCTAGCTTAATCCTGACACTAAGCCTAACACTATCCCTAACCTAGCTAACCTAATAAACTAAATCTAGCCCTAGCTTTATTCTAATGCTAACCCTAAGCCTAAACCTCTTCTACACTCAACCTAATAGCAACGGTAACCTAAACCTAACCCCTTAACCCCAAACCCACCCTAACCCTAACCTAAAGCCTAACCCTTACACTAACCCTAGCTTGAGACCTGGCCTCAGCCTAGCCCTAGGACTGGCCCTGGCCTTGTTCTAAACCTGGCCCTAACCCTAACCCAACTTGACCCTGGCCTAAACCTAGCCTCAATTCATAGCCCTGCCCTTAGTCCTAACACTAACACTGGCCCTGGCCTGATCTAAGCAACTAGCCCCTTCCATTACACTAGCCTGACCTAGGCCTGGGCCCTGGCCTGGCCCTGGTGGTGGCCCCTGGCCTGCCCTGGCCTGGCCTGGCCTGGCCTAACCAGGCCCCAGCACATGCCGCTGCCCTGCCCTAGGCCCGGGCGTGGCCTGGCCTGGCCATGGCCTGGCCCCGGCCTGGCCTCTCAGTCATGCCTAGGCCGGGCCAAGGCCTAGGCCTAGGCCTGGGTGATGCTGGCCCTGGCCTGGCCTGCCCTGGCCTCGGCCCCAGGCCCTAAGCCCTGGCGTGCCCCGTCCTGGCCTATCCTGGCCCTGTTCTGGCCTGGCCTGATGCAGGAGCCTCTTCGGACCCTAGCCTGGCCGTGGCCTCCTGGCCTGGCCTAGGCCTGGTCTGTCCTGGCTGCCCACCTGGGCCTGTGCCTGCCTAGCCATAGGCCTGGCCTAGCCTGGCCCTGCCCTGCCCATGCCCTGCCTCTGGCCTAGCCCAGTCCTGGCCCTTGCCTGATGCTGGCTTTGGCACTAGCCATTGCCTAAGTCTGGCCTGGCCCTAGGCCTAGGCCTAGGCCTGTCCTAGTCCTGTTTCCTGGCCTGGCCTAGCCCTGGCCTGGCCTGGCACTGAGCACATGGCCCTGGCCTGGCCTAGGTCTGCCTCCTGGCCTGCCCTAGCTCCTAGTCCTGGCCTCTAGTGACCTACCCCTAGCCTAGCCTGTGCCCTGGTCTAGCCTAGGCCTTGCCCTGGCCTGGCCTGGCCCTAACCCCCTAGCCTAGCCTGACCCGCCTGGCCTAGCCCTGGCCTAGCCTAAATCCCCCTGGCCTGGCCTGACCTGGCCTAGCACTGGCCTAGCGTTGGCCTGCCCGCCTGGTCCTGGCACTGCCTAGCCATGACACTGCCTAGGCCTGGCCTTTCCTAAACCTGGCCCTGGCCCTAGCTGCCCTAGTCCTAAGCCTGTCCCTGGCCCTAACCATAAACCTAACACTATCCTGGCCTGGTCCTGGCCTACCTAGCCCTCACCCTGGCCTGGCCTGGCTCTAGTCCTGCCTGGCCTGAAGCCTAGCCTGGCCTGGCCTGGCCTGGCCCGTGACAATGCCTGGCCTGGCCTGGCCCCTGGCCTGCCTAGTGCTGGCCTGCCACCTGGCCTGTCATGGCCTGGCCTGCCTGGCCTGGCCTGGCCATGTCCTGCCCTGGCCTGGCCTAGCACTGGGCCTGGCTGGCCTGCCCTTGGCCCTGGCCTAGGCCCTGGCCTGGCCTGGCCTGGCCTGGCCTGGCCCTGGCCCTGGCCTGGCCTGGCCTGGGCCTGACCTGGCCCTGCTGCCCTGGCCTGGCCTGGCCTGGCCCTGGCCCTGACCTGGCTCTGGCCTAATCCTGGCCCTGGCCTGGCCTGGCCTGGCCTGACACCGGACCTAGGCCCTGGCCTGGCCTCTGGCCTGGCCCTGGGCCTGGCCTGACCCTAGGCCTGGCCTGGCCTGGCCTGGGCCTGGCCTAGCCTGGCCCTGCCTGCCTCTGGCCTGGCCCTGGCCCTTGGCTGAGGCCTGGCCTGGCCTGGCCTGTCCTGCCTGGCCCCAGCCCTGGCCTGGCCTGATGCCCTGGCCCTGGCCTGGTTCTGACCTGGCCTGGCAGTGACCTGGCCTGGCCTGGCACTGGCCTGGCCTGATGGCCTGGCCTGGCCTGGCCTGGCCTGGCCTGGCCCTGGCCTCCTAACTGGCTCAAGGCCTGGCCCTGGCACTGGCCTGGCCTGGCCTGGCCTGGCCTGGGCACTGGCTCTGGCCTGGCCCTGGCCTGGCCTGGCCCTAGCTTGGCCTGGTCTGCTGGCCTGGCACTGGCCTGGCCTGGCCATGTCCTGGCCTGGCCCAGGCCTGGCTCTGGCCTGGCCTGGCCCACCTAGGCCTGACCCTGGCCTAACCTGGCCTGGCCTGCCTGGCCTGGCCCTGGCCTGGCCTGCCCCAGGCCCTGGCCTGGCCTGGCCTGGCCTGATCCTGGCCTGGCCCTAGCCCTGGCCTGGCCCTGGCCCTGTCCTGGCCTGGCCTGGCCTGGCCTGGCCTGGCCTGGCCTGGCCTGGCCTGGGGCCTGGCCTGGCCTGGCCTGGCTGCCTGGCCCTGGCCTGGCCTGGCCTGGCCCTGGCCTGGCCTGGCCTGGCCTAGGCCTGGCCCTGGCCTGGCCCTGACCTAGTCCTGGCACTGGCCTGGCCTGGCCTGGCCTGGGCCTGGCCTGGCTGGCCTGGCCTGGCCTGGGCTGGCCTGGCCTGGCCCTGGCCTGGCCCTAACCTGGCCTGACCTGGCCCCTGGCCTGCCTAGCCTGGCCTGGGCCTGGCCCAGGCCCTGGCCTGGCCTAGGCCTGGCCTCTGTCCTGGCCTGGCCTGGCCTGGCCTGGCCTGACCTGGGCCTGGCCTGGCCTGCGGCCTGGCCCTAGCCCTGGCCTGGCCTGGCCTGGCAAGGCCTGGCCTGGCCCTGGCCTGGCCTGGCCTGGCCTGAGTGCCCAGGCCCTGGCCTGGCCTGGCCTGACCTGGCCTGGCCCTGGGCCTGGCCTGGCCTGGCCTGGCCTGGCCTGGCCCTGGCCTGGCCTGGCTGGGCCTGGCCTGGCCTGGCCTGGCCTGGCCTGGCCTGGCCCTGGCCCTGCCCTGGCCTGGCCTGGCCCTGGCCTAGGCCTGGGCCTGGCCTGGCCTGGCCTGGCCCTGGCCCCTGGCCTGGCCTGGCCTGGCCTGGCCTGGCCTGGGCCTGGCCCTGGCCTGGCCTGGCCTGGGCCTGGCCCTGGCCTGGGCCCTGGCACTGGCCTGGCCTGGCCTGGCCTGGCCCTGGCCCCAACCTGGCCTGCCAGGCCTGGGCCTGGCCTGGCCTGCCTGGCCTGGCCTGGCCTGGCCTGGCCTGGGCCCTGGCCTGGCCTGGCCTGGCCTGGCCTGGCCCTGGCCTGGCCTGGCCTGGCCTGATCTGGCCTGGCCTGGCCCTGGCCTGGCCTGGCCTGGCCCTGGCCTGGCCTGGCCTGGCCTGGGCCTGGCCCTGGCCTGGCCTGGCTGCTGGCCTGGCCTGGCCTGGCCTGGCCCTGGCCTGGCCTGAGCCCTGGCCTGGCCTGGCCTGGCCTGGCCTGGCCTGGCCCTGGCCTGAAGCTTTGCCCTGGCCTGGCCACAGGCTGGCCTGGCCCTGGCCCCAGGCCTGGCCTGGCCTGGGCCTGGCCACCAGCCCTGGCCTGGTCACTGCCTGGCCCTGGCCTGGCCTGGCCTGCTGGCCTGGCCTGGGCCTGGCCTGACACTGGCCCTGGCCTAGTGCCTGGCCTGGCTCCTGGCCTGGCCCTGGCCTGGCCTGGCCTGGCCTGCCCATGCCTTGCCTGCCCTGGCCCTGTCCTGGCCTGGCCTGGCCTGGCCCTGGCCTGCACCTGGCCTGGCCTGGCCCTGGCTCAGATCCTGGCCTGGCCGTGGCCTGGCCCTGGCCTGGCCCTGGCCTGGCCCTGGCCTGGCCCTGGCCTGGCCTGCTGGCCCTGCCCCTGGCCTGGCTCAGTCTAGGCCCTGGCCTGGCCCTGCCTCTGCCTCTGCCACTAGCCTAAACCGTGAGCCTTGTCCTGGCCTGGCCCACAGCCCTGGGCCTGCCTGCCCTACTGCCCTGCCCCTAGCCATGGCCCTGTCCTAAGGCCCTGGGCCATGGCCTGGCCTGGCCTGGCACTGGGCCTGGCCGCTGGCCTGGCCTGGTTCAGCCTGGCACTGGCCTGATCCTGGCACTGGCCTGGCCTGCCTAGGCCTGGCCCAGACCTGGCCCTGGCCCTGTTCTGGCCATGACCTGGGCCTGGCCTGGCCTGTGCCAGTAGGCCTGATGGTGTGCTGGCCCTGGCCTGGGCCACTGGCCCCAGCGCACTTGGCCCTGCCTGGCCCTGCCTGGCCCTGGCCATGGGCCTGGCCTGGCCTGGCCTGGCTCCTGGCCTAGCCTGACTCCTGGCCTGGCCTAAACAGCCTGGCCCAGCCTGGCACTGGCACTAATCCTGGCCTAGCCTTAGCCTGGCACTGTCACTGGCCTGGCCTGGCCTAACGCTGGCCTGGCCCTGGCCTTGGCTCTAGCAGCTAGGCATGGCACTGGCCTGGCCTGGCCTGGGCCTGGCCCCTGGCACTGGCCTGGCCTGGCCCAGGCCTGGCCTAGTCTGCACTGTCACTAGGCCATGGCCTAGGCACACTGGCCTGGCTCCTAGCGCCAGCCTGGCAACCCAGCTTTTAGGGATGCACTGGCCCTGGCCTGGCCTGCCCATGGCCCTGGCCCTGGCCTGGCCTGGCCTAGATCCTGGCCTTGGCCTGGCCTGGCTCCTGGCCTGGCTCCTGGCTTGGCCTGGCCTGGCACAAAATGGCCCTAGCCTAGGCCTGGCCTGGCCCTGGCCTGAGCTCTAGCCTGGCCTGGCCTTGGCCCTGGCCTAACCCTGGCCTGGCTGGTGCTGACCCCTGGCCTGGCCAGCTTAACCTGGCTCTGGCCCTAGCTTGCTGGCCTGGCCCTGGCACAGGCCCAATTGGCCCTGGCCCCAGGCTCAAGCCTGGCCCAGGCCATGGCCCTGGCCTGGCCCTGGCCCAGGCCCTAAGCCTGGCTCTGGCACAGGCCTGGCCTGTCTAGGCCTGGCCTGGCCTGGCCTGGCCAGGCCACTTCAGCCTGGCCTGGCCCTGACCTGAGCCTGGCCTAGTCCTGGCCTGGCCAGCCTGGGCCTGGCCCTGGCCTGGCCTGGCCCTGGCCTGGCCTGGCTCTGGCCTGGCCTGGCCTGGCCCTGGCCTGCCTTGACCCTGGCCTGGCCTGGCTCTGGCCCAGGCCTGGCCTGGCCCTGGCCCATAGCCCTGGCCTGGCCTGGCCTGGTCCTGGCCTTGCCCTGGCCTGGCCCTGGCCTGGCCTGGCCTAGCCCTGGCACTGGCCTTGGCCGTGGCCTGGCCCCAGGCTGGCCTGACCTAGGCCTGGCCCCAGCCCACACCCTGGCCTGGCCCTAGCCTGGCCTGGCTCTGGCCCTGGCCTGGCCTGGCCTGGCCGCCTGGCCTGGCCTGGCCCAGGCCTGGCCCTGGCCCTGACCTAGGCCTGGCCTGGCCTGGCCCTGGCCTAACCTGGCCTGGCCTGGCCTGGCCTGTGAGCCTGGCCTGGCCCTGGCCCTGGCCTGGCCTGTCTCTGGCCTGGCACTGGCCTGGCCCTGGCCTGGCTGGCCCAGGCCTGGCCTAGCCCTGGCCTGGCCTAGCCTGGCCTGTGCCATGTCCACAGAAGCCTGGCCTAGGCCTGCCCTAGTCACTAGCTACTGACCCTAGCCCTGGCCCTGGCCCTGGCCTAGAGTCTGGCTCCGACTCTGGTCCTGGCCTAGTCCTGGCACCAGCTGACCTCAGCCTGAAATCCAGCTGGCTTAAACGGCCCCAAGCTTTGTTAAGCCTGGCCTGACTCTCAGTCTTCGTCTAACTACCTAGCCTGGCCCTACTCTACTCCTGGCCCTTGGCTGGCCTGGCTCTGGCCTGGCCTGGGCCTGGCCTGTCTCTGGCCTGACGTAGGTGCCAGTTACCGGCCTGGCCTGGCCTGCGTGAGCCCAAGGCCAGGCCTAGAGCACTTGCCTGACATGGCCTCAGGCCCAGGCCTAGCTGGCCTACCCTGGCCTAGGCCTAGGCCAGGGCTGGCTGGCTGCTGGCCCTGTCCTGGCCAATGGCCTTGGCCCTGGCACAACAGTAGGCCTATTATGATAGCAAACAAACCGTGGCTTCTTCCCAGTGCAAATGCCAGAAGCTGGCCTAGCCTGGCCCTGGGCCCTGATTCTAAACCTGGCCTGACTTTAGCACTGGCTCATGATCCTAGGCCCCTAGGCACTTACCTGCTGACCTGGACCTGGCCCTGGCCTGGCCTATTTTCAGCCTGGCAGTAATGAACTTCAGCCTGGCCTGGCACTAGCCTGGAGGCCCCCAGGGCCGTAGTCATGGCTCTGGCTCTGGCCTGGCCTAGCCTGGCCTGGGGCCTGGCCTGACGCCTTGGCTGATTCTAACCTAAACCCTTGCCTACCCTAACCTGGGCCTAACAATAACTGTAACCCTAACCCTAACCCTAAACCCAACCCCAACCTGGCCCTGGCTCCAGGCCCTAGCCTGGCATGGCCCTGCCCTGATTGCCCTGCCCTAGCCTAACCTGTGGCACTGGCCTAAACCCCAGCCCTAACCATGGCCTAAACCTCCCCTGCCTAAAGCTAATGCTAACCCTAACCTAACCCTAATCCTGGCCCGTGACCCTGACCCTAACCCTAACCTAATCCTAACACTAACCCTGAAACCTATCCTAACCCTAAACCTAACCTAACCTGGGCCTTAAACCCTAACCTAAACCTAATCCTAAACCCTAACACTGGCCTAACCCCAACCTGTTCTGGGCCCTAACCCTAACCCTGGCCCTAAAGCCTGACCTAAACCGGGTTGCCCTAACCTGTTCCGCCATCCTGGGCTAAACCAAACCTAACACTAACCTGGACCTAACCTAACCTGATCCCTGAAGCATTGGCCTGCCCTGTCACCCTAATCCTAACCTATCCCCTGGCCTGGCCTGGCCTAAACCAAACCTAACCATTAACCCCAGGCCTGGCCCTGACCTAACCCAAACCCCCTAACCTAACCCTGTCCTGGCCTGGCCCATGGCCTAAACCCCTGGCCTAACCTGGCCAAAATCCCTAACCCTAACCCTGGCCCTAACCCTGGCCTCACCAAACCCCTCCACCTGTCCCCTAACCCCAATCCGTAATCCTAACCTGGCCAACCCTGGCCTAATAGTAACACTAACCTAACCCTAATTCTAACCCTAACCCTAACCAAACCCCTAACCCTAGCCTAACCTGGCCTAACTCCTAACCCTAACCCAACCCAACCCTAAACCTAACCCCAACCCTAACCCCACATACCTTTAACCCTGCACATACCACTACCCTACCCCCAACACTAAGCCTAAACCAACCCTGCCCCTGCCCTAATAACCATAAAACTCACTCAACCTGGCCCCACTCTGGCCCTGGCTCAGCCCCAACCCTGGCCCTGGCCCTGGACCTAACCCTAACCCTAACCCTAACCCTAACCCCTAACCTGAAACTAACGCTAACTCTAAAGTAACATTAACACTAACGCTAACCCCAACCTAAACCCAGACCCTGACCCTGACCCTAACCCAAACCAGAATCCTAACACTACATTAACACTATCGCTAACCCAAAACCTAACCCTAACCCCAACCCTATACCTAAACCCTAACCCTAACCTAATCCTAACCCTAAACCCAAACTTTACCCTAACCCCAACCAAAAACATAACCATAACCTAACCTAACTAACCTAACCCTAATCCAAACCCTAACTCTAAACCTAAACCTAACCTAAACCAAACCATAACCCTAAGCCTAACCCTAACCTACCCTAACTCCTAACCCTAAGCCTAACACTAACCCTATCCCCTAACCCTAACCTTAAACTTAACGCTAACCCTAATGCTAATGCTAACCATAATGCAAACCTAACCTAAACCCTGACACTGACCCTGGCCCTGAACCTAACCTATCCCTAACACTAACCCCTAACCCTAACACTAACCCTAAACCCTAAGCCCAACCCTGACCTAATCCTAAAACCTGGCCTAAAACTAAAACCTAACACTGGCCCTGTCCTCCTAACCTAACCAAAAATTCCTGAATCCTGGCCCTGTCCTGAACCCTAAACCTGACCCCTAAACCAAACCCCTGGCCCTAAACCCAACATTAACCCTGGCCCTGACCCCTAACCCTAAACCTAACCCTGTACCCGCCCCAGCACCACTTTAACCCCTGGCCCTGGCCCTAACCTGGCCCAAAACCCCCAACCCTAAACCACCCAACCCCCAAACCTCTAAACCCAAACTTAAGAGGGCCCATCCTAAACAATCCTAACCCAACCCAAACCTAAACCCTAAACTAACCCTAACCCCAACCCCAACCTAACCCTAACTCAAACCAACCCTAACCCTAACTCCAACCCCTACCCTAACCACATAACCCTCAAACCAACATTAAATCTGACACTAATCACAACCCCAACTCAAATTACTACCCCAACCTAACCCCTAAACCTAATACTATCATAACCTAAATCTTCACCCAACACTAACCGTATCTGTAACCTGTAACTCCTAACTAACCCCAACTATTAACCCCAACCCAACCCACCCAAAACCCCACCCCAATCCCTATACCAACCGTAACCCTAATTCCTAAACACATCTAATCCCAACCCTTAAACCTAACTCAAATCCAGCCCTGACATTAAACCCTACCAAACCCAATTTAAACCCCAACTAACCCTGACTCAACCCAATGCCACCCCAACCTACCCTAACTCATCTAAACCAACCCCAAACCACCCCCACCTAACTATCTCAACTGTAACCTTATTTCAACCAGAACCACAACCCTTAACCACCCACCACTACTTCCCCCCTTAACATAACCCTATCCCAAAGCCCAAACCATAATCCCAACTCAACCCTAACACTAAACACCAACCCTTACCTAACCCTAATCCAACCCCACCAACTCAATCCTAGACCAACCCCAACCCCTAAACCTACCCAAACACTAGCCCCAACCCTATTCTAACGATAACTCGAAACCTCAACCCATACCAATAAACCTAATACTAACGCTAACCTTAACCCTAAACCCAACCCCAACGCCAACCCCTACTCTAACCCTACCCAACCCTAGCTCTAGGCCTAACCCACCCTAACCCTAACTTTAACCCCTAACACATATCCAATGCTAAACACTTTCCCAACCCCAATCCTAAACACCAACACTAATCCCTAGCCTAACCTTAACCCTAGCACTATCGTAACCCTAACCCTAACTCAAATCCTCCCAACCAACTCTAACACTAACCACAACACAACACTAACCCCTAACCCTAACCCGAGCCCTAGCCCAGCACTAGCCCTAGTCCTAAACCTATCCCTAGCACGAACCATAACCCAAACTAACCCTAACTTTAACACTAAATCAAACCCAACTTAACTCTAACCTTAACCCTAACTAAAACCATAACACTAACCCTGACCCTAAACCTATTACTAACCTAACCATAACCCTAACTAAACCCCTAACCTAACTCTAACCCTAATACCTAATCTAACCTAACACTAATACTAACCTAACCTTAACCCCCTAAATCTAACCCTACCCTAACACTAACACTAACCCTAAACCAACCGTAACACCAACCCTAAATCTAACCTAACCCCACTCCTAACCCAACTCTAATCCTAACTGTAATCGTAACCCAAACTAACCTCCAACCCCAACCCCAACCCTAACCTGAAGCACAATCCCAACCCTAATCCCAACCCCAATCCCAACCTAACCCAACCACAACCCTAACCCCACTTCAAACCCAAGTTCCACCCAACCATAACTAAACCCCTAACCCTAACCCTAACTTTAACCCTAACCCTAAACCTTTTAACCCCTAACCTAAGAGTAACACTAACCTTAAACCAACCCTAACCCAACCCTAACCTAACCCTACTCCGGCCCCAATCTAAATTATCTAACCCCTACCCATACTTCTAACTCTCAATGTTCACCTAACCCAACACTACCTTACCCTTAACGCTAACCCTAAAATACCCAACTTAACCCCTAACCCTAGTCTAGCTTAGCCCTAACCCTAACCTGGACTAGACCTAACCCTAATCCTAACCCTAACCCTATCCCCAACCTAACGCTAATCCCAACCAAACCCTAACATTAAATCCAACATTAAACCTAACCCTAATCACAACCCTAAACCTAACCCCTAACCCCAACACTAACCCTAACCACAAGCCCAATACAACCCTAACTCCTACCCAAACTAACCTAACCCCAACCCTATCCCAAATTTTAACCCTAACCCAACCCCTAACCTAAACCTAACGCTAACCCAAATCTAAGCTAACCCTAACGCCAACCTAACCCTAACCCAACCTAACCCCTAACTCTAACACCAACCCTAACCCTAACCCCAACCCAAACCTAACCCCAACCTCACCTCACCATAACCCCAAACCTGCCGAAACCTAACACTATTCACAAACCAACTCCAACCCCACCCCAACCCTAACCATAACCCCTAATCCTAACTCAACCCTAAACCCAAACCCAACCGTAACCCTAACCCCCAACCCTAACCCAAACCCCTTACCTAACCCCAACCCTATCCAACCTCAACCCCAACCAACACATACCTTTAACCCCACCCCCACCCCTATCCCAATCCCAACCCAACTCCCAAAACCACACCTAACCCTAAACCCTAGACCTAACTCAAATCCTAGCCCTGACAGTAAACCCAAACCTAACCCCAACACTAAACCCTAACCCCAACCCCAACCCCTAAACCTAACCGCTAACCCCAACCCCAACCCCTAACTCGTCCAAACCTAACCAAACCTACTCTACTCCACTCCTACCCAACTGTAACCTTATCCCTAACCAGAACCACAGGCCCTAAACCTACTTGCACCACTACCCCACCCCAACCGTAATCCTATCCCCAAAGCCTAAACCCAACCCCAACTTTAACCATAACCATAACCCAACACTAAAACTAAACTTAACCCTAAATCAAACCCCTAAACCTAACCCCTAACCTTAACCTTAGCAAACCACTAACCCTAACACTATCCTGAACCCCCAACCTGAACCCTAAACCCTACAACAACTCTACCCCAACCCAACGCTAACCCTAACCAACCTCCTAACCCCAACCCCAAACCAACCCCTAACACTAACCTAACACCAACCCACACTAACTGTAACCCCAACCATAACCCAAACCCAACCCCCAACCCAACCCTAACTCCACCCCAACCCCAACCCCATTCATAACCACTACCCCTGACCCAACCCAACCCAACCCTAACCCCAACGTAACACCAACCACAAACCCCAACCCCAACCCTCAACCCCAAACCTTTAAGCAAACTCAAAGCTGTGCTAACACCAACGCTAACCTA